>MJUT01018775.1:46342-69825 GCA_002080005.1 Gigantidas platifrons | reverse complement strand
GTAACATGCCAGTCAATAGACCACTAATGATTTTTTTCAAGGTCGTTATTAATGAGTCTAGAAGCATCCAAGGGATCGTCAACTATAAGATATAATGTAGTGTCATCGGCAAATAGTCTTATATTACAATTTATATCAGATACTATATCATTTATAAAGACTAAAAATAATAAGGGGCCTCATATGGAACCTTGTGGAACTCAAGCCTTAATTCCTATCCAAGGTGATTCTGAACCGTTAATTACAACACGTTGTTGTCGATCAAGTAAATAGTTTTCAAACCAGCGTAAGAGATTTCCTTTTATTTCATACTTTTTTAATTTATATAAGAGACCTTTATGCCAAACACGATCAAAAGTTTTACTAATATCACAGAACACCACCCGGATTTATTTGCCCTGATCTAAAGCCCTCCCAAAGTCATTAGTTATATCCAAAGGTTGGTTGACTGCTGAATCATTTTGTGTGAAACCTGAATGAAAAGAAGTGATAACATTTTTATCTACTATTGGATCTTTACCAAACTTGACCACATGATTGTCCTGTAGAAGGGGAAGAACCCTATTTTTTGGGGGTCATTAGGTTAAAGGTCAATGTCACCGTTACTATAAATAGAGTTTTTGACAACAGGGTCGTTTCCACATGATAACTTTTATTCTGTATATTGGATCTTTACCACACCGTATTACCGACGCGAATCATTTTTGTTGAAACCCGACGGATACGATCATCAACCGTCGATGTCACAAGTCATGTGCAAGGTAAGACAGGTTTTTTTGTTATAATATTATCCTTTTTGAATGAAACAAATGTTGTATTGATAGATAAAAGGTAGTATTTCACGTATATTATAGAAATCGATCCCAGCTTTCACTTTACATTGTTTTAATGTTCGTTATTTGACGAAAAAATGCCTTTGTGATTTTCTACAGCGTTTTATATCTTTCTGAAGCTGTATTTTTATGGAACGAGGGTACGAATTAAAAGATAAAATATCTAACTATGATATGTAACAAACTTATAGTGATATGTGGAATAATTTTCATTTGAAAACGCTTAATTTTGAGGTACCTGTCTCAGACGATGATACATCACAACCCGTTTCAACTCGTTTCAAGAAAGACGGTCAATGATCGTATCTTCCGTTTTGTACGACGGGTTGTGATGTATCATCGTCTGAGACGGGTACCTCAAAATTAAGCGTTTTCAAATGAAAATTATTCCACATATCACTATAAGTTTGTTACATATCATAGTTAGATATTTTATCTTTTAATTCGTACCCTCGTTCCATAAAAATACAGCTTCAGAAAGATATAAAACGATGTGGAAAATCACATAGGCATTTTTTCGTCAAATAACGAACATTAAAACAATGTAAAGTGAAAGCTGGGATCGATTTCTATAATATACGTGAAATACTACCTTTTATCTATAAATACAACATTTGTTGCATTCAAAAAGGATAATATTATAACGAAAAAACCTGTCTTACCTTGCACATGACTTGTGACATCGACGGTTGATGATCGTATCCGTCGGGTTTCAACAAAAATGATTCGCGTCGGTAATACAGTGTGTTTACCAAACTTAGCCACATGATTCCCCTGTGGATGGGAAAGAATCCTATTTACTTTGAGGTCATTAGGTCAAAGGTCAAGGTCACCGTTACTATAAATAGAATTTCTGACAACAGGATCGTTTCCGCACAATAACTTTAGTTCTGTATATTGGATCTTGACCAAACTTGGCCACATGATTCCCCTGTGGAAGGGGAAAACCCTATTTATTAGGACGGGCGTATTTTATGATGCACACATTTCTTATTTTGATTTTGGTTTTTTTTTGTTTTTTTGTTTTGCGAAAGTCGGGAATTTACATGTTGCCCTTTAAACTGTATATTCATATAAAAAAAACGAGAGTAATTGGTTAAATTCCAATATTATTTTGATTTGTGAAGTCATTGAAGATATATGATGTTTTCTAATGTATGTTACAATGACAGATATGTTGTTATTTTCTCTTCAAAGACAAAATCGTAGTCAAAGAGACTTAATCCAAAGATAAATTTAGCAAATAATGACAGATATTATGAATGTTGAGGAAATGGCATCACAGTTTTTGTTATAAATCATTTTCTTGTGCATCCGACTATACGTCGGTTCCGGGATACTGGTATTCAGATAATACCGCCATGTGACTTCCATCACCACGTGACTAAAATCTAGGCATCTGTAGTTCAAAATGGCCTGTGGTCTTTCAACTTTGTCGGAAATGGGATAAATGTTACATATTTTTCCAGATTGGGTTTCTTCCTGCTGTCAGATGTACACCCCGGAACCACGCACCAATATTTGTTGGATGACTTTTGAGATCGTTTTCCCTGATGCATTTCTACATGCAGTGTCTACTGCTAAAAATGCCTAGATTTTTTATGAAGTCACGTGATCGGTGGTACGAATTCTTCCTCCAAGTCAGGAGAACGTCTTATCTCGGAATCGTCGTATTGGTCACGTGCATGAATGCTGTTTTCCAATAAAACAAAATATTCAATATTTCTGTAATAGTTACCGACTGAGATCGAGGTGTTCAAGCTATATGAACACCTGAGCCCGTGTAAATTGGGCGCTGAGACCGCCTAGCGGTCGATGTGCTCAAAGCACAGGCGAGGGTGTTTATCTAGCTTGAACCCGAGATCGAAGTCGCTAACTAACTTACACTCTAGTGATATTGTTTATAAGAAATATATATTACATCAGCATTATTTTGTTCTACTTGTTGGGTGAAAGTGGCCAAAGTCGTAAGTACATGTACATTTATATTGTAGTATTTGAGAAAAAAAAACATACATTTTACTAACAGGTGGATATTTTACATATAGTATTCTGGAATAAACTATTGTTTTAAATCTATAACGGTAGTGTTGTTACATAAACATTTAAAATGCAATTCANCCCCCCCCCCCCCTTTTCCCTTCCCCCTTCCGGGCCACATAAAAAAAAACAGTCATACCAACATAACATCGTTCTCTCATTTTTGCTATCTACCGGTTTATATTGGAAATTTAATATTACAAGTCCGTAACTTGCACGATGACGGCACTTTAACCTCAGTAAGTACGATTCATGTGTAAATTAAATTCGTTTTCAATTTGGAGAAAAGATGAATTATTCATATTCGCAAAACATTTTTGGATGAAGTCGGTGTTTGACACTATATTTTAAGAAGTTTGAATTAACATTCAAGTTCCAATGAAGCCACAGATTTTACAGTTTTTTTTAAATTATTTTGGGGTTGTTTTTTTTTGTCTGTAAGGTAACATGATCTCATTTCGTGGTGTATATTTTCATAATTTTACTCTTTGTCATTTTTAAGCACTTGTTATATTATATGTATTGTATAACTTTTGGAAATATTTATTTGTCAAAATAGCCGCACGTGTGTTAGGCCCAGACCACATAGTGACGTCACTTGAACACCTCGGCACTGTGCCAGGTGTTCAAGTGACGTCACTATTTATCCTGAGCCTAAGACAAGTGCGAAATCTTTTGAAATAGGTCTTTCCAAAATTTGAATACCTATCGATAACAATAGAACTAGTGTGTAATTATTTATATACTCTTCATGGCATAGGTCTGCACGAATATGGACATCCTCTTATGATTGGAATTGGTAGATATAAAAACTTGGAAACCGAAGAACGATTATGTAAACTGTGCATAGCACAAAAAATTGAGGATGAATATCATTTTTTAATCGATTGCCCCATATATAATATTAGTAGAAAGATTTGTTATCAGAAAATTTCAGAATTATGTTCTAATTTCAATAATATGTCAGATATATCAAAATTCTATTATTTATTTACCAATGAAAATCGTTCAATAATTAATATTTTTGGAAAATATATAATAGAGTGCCTTGAGACAAGGAAACTGAAACAGGGTTCATGATACTGAAATATTTTTTCTCTTTATGTTTATATTATTAATAAAAAAGTTTTTAAGGCTCTGAACCCGACAAGTAACATTGTATTTATATTTATACATATATATGTATAATTGCCTCCAATGACAATAATCAATGTATGCAATTTGTTTGCCCCTATTGTGGGCCCATTGATTGGAATAATAAATATTCTTATCCTTATTCTATTCTTATGGACACGAAGACGATATTTTTTTATATTGTTTTTCCATTTAATTTAGAGATTTTTATTATAATCTAACCCGGCAGTTTTGAACGATTTTTTTTTTGCAAATTTTAAATATATCCCCTTCCCTGAAAGTTGATCACTATTCCCTACGCACTTTCCACGGAAAAAATATATTATATTATATCTATAATGAAAGCAAGTATCAAAGTAAAACTATTGACTGGAGTATATATGTTGCAAACTACCAGAAGTAAATTTAGTAATAGAAAAATTTCCGCATCTTGTCCATTATGTGGCTCGGAAGACGAAGATAAAATCCATTTTTTTTATCAAAATGTCCTGATCTTGCGATCACAAGGAAGTACTATATAGATGAACTTAAATCCATGCTTTATGAAATTGACCATGATGTATCTGTAAACATTGTGAACAATGATGAACTCTTCATTCAGTTAATACTTGATGTAACCAGTCCACGCATGCCGATGGTATTTCAGTTGTCAAAAGCAATTTACAATATAGAGGCACTAACGAGAGGATTCTGTTTTGCGTTACACAAAGAAAGATGTAGGAGAATGGAAATAATGGTTTGATAGGAAGGTACTGTATGCTTGGGGCTCCTGTCAGATATATAAACCCATATTACTCTATTATGATTTATTTTATTCTTTTTAATTATATCTATAGCCTAGTATTGAGGTTAATGGTTAATTTTAGATTTTAAGATTTAAGTCTGCACAATATAACCCTCAAGAGTTAATAACAATTTGGTTTTACTAGTAATTTACTTTTTAATTATAGCGAGCATCGCAAGATGCGAGCTAAACAGCAACATGTGTTTAAGGAGATGAATCAATATACTAACAATACCAACCGGAAGTGGTTTTTAAGTTTCAGCATAGAATGGACAATCGGAGAGAATGACCGGAAATAGCCTATTAATTAGAATAAAAAAGAAGTATCCAGTTTAAAAATAACAAACAAAAAATAGGAATCCGTACAGCTTCTATACATGAAACGATTAATTTATTTTTTTGACAATCGCTATAGTTTACGTCACACAAGTATTGTTACGTCACGTCATTCATTTCATGATCGCTGTCACTGACACTATTTAGAATAAATCATTGCCCTGCGTTTCTCAAGTTGGTGGCGATTTACAGTTGGTTGCCGAATAATTGTTTATTTATTGAACGGTGCAGTTCCCAGTAATGCCAAAAGAATGTCTTTATATTTAAAATTAGTAAGATAAATCTCGAGTACGTTGAGATTTTCCTGACGGAGATTCCGCAATATTTAGAAAGACGTCACTGGGGTTTCCCCACATTCCTAACCTATGACGTCACGAAAGTTAGTTCCGACTAAAGTACATCTTGTATATACATGTATAGGCCATTTTCTATCACATAGGTTGTATCTATTAGCAAAATAGATGTATTTCTATAGAATACATACTTAATGTTTGATAAATGAACATTACAGAGTGAAGTACAGGAAACAGCCTTTTAATTTGAATAAAAAATAACTATCCAGTTTAAAAAATAATCCCCCCAAAAAATAGAAAGGAAACCGTACATGAAACGATTAATTTATTTAAAAAATGGACAATCGTTAGACCTTCTTGTTTCGCCCCTAAAGCTGTCGTCACACGATTTTGTTGATCATGTCGCTCATAGTTTCAAAACAAAGGGGAAAAAATGTCAAGCAATTGTAGGAGTATAAAGATGATTTTTTTAAAAACAATATTGATTCAGTCGGCTTCCTCCACCACTAAAACTGGTTGCCATGATATAGCTGAAATATTGTTGAAAGTGACGTTAAACACCAAAAATCAAATCAATCAAATCATTTTCAAAAACTAAAAAACAAATAAGAAAAAAAATGTTTTTCTATTTTTTTATTTTATTTTTGGAACTTCAAGAGATTGTGGACTCATAATCATAGACTGGTAAAATACATGTACATGTCTATGCGTAGATGCTATGCTCGCCTGTAGGCTGTGCCTAATCCATATTATCTATAGCCAAGTAGTAAGGTTAATGGATATTTTATAATTATTATTATTATTATTTTTTTAGATTTTAAGATTTAAGTCTATATTATAACCCTTAAGAGTTAAGCTATTTTGTTTTTACTAGTCTGCTTTTACCATATTCTAAGTTAATAACTTCTTTCACCATACCTAATATATTTTTAGATTTTAAACCTGTGCTCTCGCTCTTGACAGCTAAAATTTTCAACTGAATGTCATATCAGTTCGTTTATGATGATAAAGTGGAACTATTAAGCTTAGAACAGTGTCTATTATCCATGTAGTTTAGACCGTGAGCGATAATATTTATCCGCTCTTGTAAAATAACAAAAACAAAACATTAAACATCATAGCAAACGGTCATATATGAACTGTGTATAATTATAATCAGAAAGATAGACCAACGGAAGATTTTGAGATATTAGAATACGACCACGAGTGATAAATAGATAGCTACTTATCCGCTCTTTGCAAAGACATTTAACATAGCATCTGGTTGTTTAGTACATTTGTACATTGTGAATATAGACATTTGTTGACTCGTTGAACAGTTGGAGTGGTGGTGGGTTCGTGACGTGTGACAGATGTATATATTAACGCTTATGGTGAAGGATTAATTCTTTATAGATTAGTGGTGTTGGACAAATGCTTAATAGTGCTTTTATATTACATTTAACTGGCAACGTACAAAATTATATAATAAGAGAAATGATATTTTAAGCTGTAATACCCACTAATTAGGGATAATAATACTTAATAAATTATTAAATAACTTTTTTTTTCTTTTCTTTTTTATGCATCATGCTGCTACTAATTGTTATAGTACTACTAGAACTCTGCCTTAATTAAATTGTGGATTGAATGGGTCTCTGTGCTTGGTAAAACTAAAATACAACCATTACAACTATCTTTCTAACTAGATGTGATTTTAATTCAATTTTGTTTGTATTGTCCTATCCAATGAATTATTATATCAATCAATTGTATGCTGTGATTTTATTGATTATTCTGCTCAATGTGGGCGTCTTGATTGACAATACAGCATTTGTTTGTTTGTTTGTTCGTACACAATTGGTGTTGGACACACGTTTTATAGTGCTTTTAAATTACATTCAACCGGCAAATTACAGTATATATAACAGTTAACCGTTACACACAGCACACTATTTATAGTGGTTCTCCGGACATTGGAGGGAATTATTTCACAAGAAGAAGAAGGTGATAACAGGGAAATACAATGCGGATATAATATCACTCAAGGAATATTAGATTAAATTGACAAAGAAAGTATAATAAAACTAGTATTTGCTTAAATTGACAATTTAAATGTAAAAGAATCTCGCCAGTAGCAAGTTAGCAACTGTTTGTCATGTAAATAAAGAGCCCGAGGGAAAACGCCACGTTCTTTCTTTTATTCAAAATCAATCGTACCCATCGTTCTTTCATTACACTTCCGGTTTACTTTCACGCCGGTATATTTTCACAGAAGACCAAGGTTTGCTCTGTTTTTTCTTGAAATCAGACAATTATTTAATGTTTAGAATGTATTTTATTGTAAAATGATAAAACCCGAGATATGATGTTGAGATGTAGACTTGAACATAAAGAAAAGCCTTTCAAAGGGAAAGCATTTTGAACTTTCTATCCATATTTTTCTGTCGACGTGGCTCTTGTTTTGACTTTTATATGTTGTTATTATTTAAAGGTTTTCTGTTTTAACCTCATGTAAATATAACACTGCCAGCCTGGAATACGGTTCCCTGGACCACAGTCACAGAACTGCAACAATTTAAACACGTGTATTTTTTAAAAAGAATATAATAAATGGTGTGGTTTGATGTCGACTTGTAAGTTGTATAGAAAAAAAAAGGGGGGGGGTGGAGGTTAAGAATTCTAGACACTTCGGCACCTATGTGAGACATTTCGGTACCAAGACAAATCGGCACCCGGACAATTCGGCACCTCAAAAAGACAAATCGGCACTTGTGTTTTTTTCTTTGATTTTATGTACAAAATGAATCATGGGACATGAATCACACTAAATATTTCAAAGTTATCAGAAAAAAAATGGAGAAATTCTCTGTTTTAGCAATACAAATTCCATAAAAACCCACAGGTGCTTGTGTAGAGTCAAAAATTTGCTCGCTATGTACCAAAAATATTTTGGGTACATAGCGAGCATATTTTTGACACTACACAAGTGCCTATGAAAATCTGACAAAAATTATTTCTTGCCTATTTTGTAAATAAAGTGAAGTAGGTTCTAAAAACAATAAAAATCCATACACAGTCTATGAAACAAGCTAGTTGAGAGAGAAATCTCTTATCTTTCCCCCTCTTCATCCAATTATAAAATGCTGATAAAGCTGTCATCATCTCAATGTGACCTAACCATTCTTCTCTGTGTCTCCATATCATATTTCATAACATCTACATTGAAAGTGAGGGGACATAGAAGTTTTATGTTGAATTGAAACTGATCAAGTTACAGTTGTGGTGACTAGAAGTTTAATGTTTATTTAACTGAGTTTAACAGATAAGGGAGAGATAAGCGGGCTGATGAAAATCATCAGGGTTTGTTAGCTTGTTTCATAGACTGTACACATAATTTTCTTATCGTTATATGTTTAAAGATCAAACAATCAACAATGCAAACAAAAGCTGTAAACATTTGATCATTGCTTTTGATCTTAATTAAGAGAGTTAATAATGGCTTCTTTTAAAGAATATTTAAATCAATTATGTTTTGATTGCACTTAAACGATCATTGATGTTTTTTTTTGTTTTAACTTTCTTTGATTTTATTTTAAGAAAAGCTAATCATGTTTGTTTGAAAGAAAATGCGGTGCCAATTTGTCCTGGTACCGAACTGTGTTGGTGCCGAACTGTCTTGTTACCGGAGGTTAAGTGTGTTTAACGCCACATTCAACAATATTTCAGCTATATGGTGGCAGACGAAAGGGCGATAGGAGGAGGACCCAGTCTTAATTAATTAAATGATAATTTCACTTCCACAACTGTTGAGTAATGATAATGTATTCCCTGAGAGGCTATCCTCTAGATACGATAACGTAACCCTCAGTCCGCTTGTGTTCCTGTGAGGGTTACGATTCGGTCCCATTTAACGTAATGGAGCAGCTCGAAGTGATTCCAACCGGGCGTTTTTTTTGTCCTAATTCCGTTGTAAGTGGTTCGAAAAATTAATGGGGTGAAAGATAAATATATTTAAGTAAAGCTTGAGGTGTTGAGTAAACGCTGCATCAATCCATGGTAGACTTATGTCCATCTGAAAATTTGAATGCATGAAATCTTCTTTCTGTCCGACATTTTGTTTACAAGTTGCTATTTCACGTGTACTTGCCTCGTTTTGGAAATATCCTTATTTGGATCGATTGGCCATATTAGGAACATTGACGTAAATTCGTAAACAAATCGTAGTAAAAATAATTTACGTCGATGTTCCTAATATGGCCAATCGATCCAAATAAGGATATCTCCAAAACGAGGCAAGTGCACTTGAAATAGCAACTTGTAAACAAAATATCGGAGAGAAAGAAGATTTCATGCATTCAAATTTTCAGATGGATATAAGTCTACCCTGGATTGATGCAGCGAATCGTAACCCTCACAGGAGCACAAGCGGACTGAGGGTTACGTTATCGTATCTAGCTATCCTCAAGAGCCATGCACCTAATTTACAGACCATGAGCCCAGACAAATTTTCATTATTGAGGTGAATCATTTAATTTTTAAACAACATAGGAAAAATATCAAAGAGCCATTACATAGTGATACAACAAGTCAAAGTTGAACAAAATTTATATTATTTTTCATTTCAGACTAACAAGTCAGAAACTGTCAATTTGCAAAATGACTTGAATTCAAGTTGAAACTCGGAACAGATTTTGAAGTGTACATGTCTAGTCTTACCCCTGACTGAAAATCCAAAAGGGGCCCGGGTGACTCAATGAGTTAGGTCATTGGATCTAACAGTTCATACAAGCCTATCACCAATACGGCGTGGGTTTGTGCCCAGCTTTGTAAATTACAAAAAAGGGTGCACGCGACTCGCAGCCTCAAGGTACAAAAATGTACTCCAGCTTCCTCCACCACTAAAACTGGTTGCCATGATATAGCTAAAATACTGCTGAATGTGGTGTAAAAACACAAAGAAAATCATCATGAAAATGCAAATGGGGGGAGGGGGGGGGAACAGTGAAGCAAACAAGGAATGCAACACACTGTTTTAGGAATTTTACCTGTTCTGGGATTTGTGATATGTCAACATGTTATTTCATTTGCAGCAATATTTTTACCTAATCTACTTTTTTTAACTAACGTTTTTATTTTTTTATATATATTTCAGCTGTGTTTCTTCAATAACCAATTTACTCTCAATCCTGGAGTAAAAATATAGTTGAATAGCAATTAGCATTTTTATTAATTTCACTAACCTGTATATGGGGATGACATAAAGATGTGAGGGCCGTCATGGTCGTATGGTAGTTGGATTTTTAACTACCTATGCAATCAGTTGCTATTGCCACTTATGTTGTGAGTTCGAATCCCGCTCAAGCATTATGGTGTAGATAAAGTTTGTCACTGACTTGCAGCAGATCAGTGGTTTCCCTGGTTTCTTCCACCAATAAACCTGACTGCCATGATATAACTATTACTGTTGAAAGTGGCATTAAACCCATAAATCAAACCAAATCAGCCATAAAGATGTGTAGGGTAATGAAATTAATAGAAATAATTGTTCAAAGTGATTTTGAATTTTATTAATAATTTTTGTAAGAGTTCTGCATAGGCAGTGATTTTGTTTGTGTCAATTTATCTTTGAATATCAGCTGTTTTTCCTGGAGAAAGTTGTCTAATTTTCCTAAGAAAACAGCATATCAATAGATCAGTAGATTCTGTTTTCAAAATTCCTGTTGTGATTTTGATGTCCTGATATATCGTTGTGATGTTTGTCTAATTATTGCAATTTCCAATTTTATTAAAGTGGAAATATATAAGATACAGTCATAATTTTGCAACATAATGGATGTTCTTTCCCCTGTCCTTCAATATTCTTTTGTTCAAACATCCTGGTATTATAATTCAATAAATGAAGGAGATGAAAACAGCTGGCATTCTTGATCTGTTACGACACATGAACAGTCATCTAACTATTTTGATTTTTAGTCAGCTTGATTCTGATCTCTGATTTTCAGTCGTTTTAGCACTTTGAAATATGGCACATGGGAAATCACCTCAGTCCTACTCGGGATTCACTAAAAATATTAATTATGTAGACCTAAAATGTACGTAAACAAAGTTGATATACATGTACATGTATGATGTATGTTGAGTTGTGCATGTGTGGTTATTTGCTAGAATTTCTTTTGATGTTGTCTCTTGTATATATTTCAGATGAAGTTGTGGGTGGCAGCTATCCTTTTAACATTTTCATGCTACAGTTTGGGAGAGGAAGAAATTTCAGCTCGGTTACTGGCATCTAAAAATATACTCAATCAGTATTTAGTAGAAGGAAGAGACTTAACTGTAGAATATAAAATATATAACATAGGTGGAACGTAAGTAGTTAGAGCATCAAGAGATACAGCAAAATTACTACTTATGTTTTTCTTGTCAGAAAGATTTATGCAGAATATATTTCATCAGAGTCAGTGCTGATCAACACTAAAGTTGTGAGTTCGAATCCTGCTCATGGGGAGATGTACTCGATACAACACTATGTAATAAAGTTTGTCAGTGACTTGTGGCTGGTACTCTGGTTTCCTACACCAATAAAACTGACCGCCATGATAGAACTGAAATATTGTTGAGAGTGAATTGAAAGTGGCATTAAGCACCATAACCCTAACCCTTTACTGAAATATTGTGAGATGATATTCTTCTAATGTGTTCATCTCGTATGCCATTGGCATATAGACAAGTCTTGAGGTACAAGCTATTGTACATTACATGTAGTGATCTTTTGATTTTTTTAACAAATTAACGATGTTTTTTTATAGTACTTTTTGTACTATATTAAATTGTATTGTACTGTTAACTGCATCAGCGGTGTAATGGTTAGCGTGCTCTCCTTAAGTGTGGTTGATCGTTGGTTCAAGCCCTGGTCAGGTCAAACCAGAGACTATAAAATTGGTATTTGTTGCTTCTCCGTGGCGCTAAGCATGCAGAGTTAAATAGAAATATCATATACTGGTTAGCTAGGAATCAAGATAATGTGTCCACTTAACACTATAACAATCCAACTTAGCATGTTGATCTAGTACAAAGTGGATATCACTATCATCTCATTGAATGTAGCATGTTCTCTCCATGATATGGCTGAAAAATTGTTCATTTGGCATTTAACAGCAATCACTCACTATTGTACTATTTATCAGACTTGTTACTTCAGTATTTGCTGTTCTTGTCTAATATTAATTCTATATTAATATTTTTCAGTGCGGCCACAGACGTTTCTCTCAGAGATCATGGTTTCCCTGAAGCTGATTTTGAAGTAATCAGAGGAAACTTAGAAGTCAAATGGGATAGGATTGCACCGTATCCTTTTTTTTTATTTTAGAATATCCGAATAGAGTACATGTATTTTAAACCGTTAATAAAATCCCAACCCTTCTTAATAATTGTCCATCCAACTACAATACAGATATTTAACAATAAATAACCATAACAGATTCACTTCCACTCAAAGAGACCACACACTATTACAGAAATGACATAACTTTGGACTGTACAATAGCAGGGTCATTGAATGCTCATAATTAACTGACAATGAGCTTATAGGGTAAAAGCTGTTGGTTACGATGTACATATTCAGTAAAACCCTGAATAGATTTTAAACAGAATGAATATAACACAATAAACCTGAATGCTTGAACAATTTGTTGAGATGGTAGGGTGTTAACATGATGTAAAGACATACAAGATTTCAGGAGGTGTTCAAGGCCAAGAGGGGGTGTGCATTATGCAACCCCAATGATGGCAAATCAATTCCTTATTGGAAGAGGATTGCAGATTGCTGCAACTGTTTTGTTAACCTATCTGATGAAATAAAAGGAATAAGATTGCCATGGTGATAAAAAAAAATAGTGGTCATGTTACTTTTCATTTATTTTTTGAAAAGGTATTTTTGCAGGTTTCCTTCACCAATAAAACTGAACACCATGATATAGTTAATGTATTGTAGAAAGGGGCTTTAAATACCAATAAGTCCATATTTTAATATTAATTTTATTTAGAGATTATTGGAACATTTTGTTTCCTTAACTTTTAGTGCATCTAATGTAACTCATGTGGTTGTACTTAAACCTTTACAATATGGATATTTTAACTTCACCTCTGGTGTTGTCAGTTATAAAGAGTCGGAAGATGCATCTGAAAGTACTGTAAGTCACATGTATTAAAATAGCAGCAATAAGAATCCTGTCTTAATCTAATATATTTTAATTTATTATTTAGTATTTCAGACATTGTCAGTATAAATCTTATAGAATACAAATAATTTTAAATACGTACTTGTATGTACTGGAGAATTCATCCATGTAAACAAACCGCAGCAGTGATGTAATGGTTAGTGTGTTTGTCTTGAGTATGGTAGATTGTGGGTTCGAATCCCAGCCGTGTCAAATCAAAGACTATTCAATTTGTATCTGCTGCTTCTCCGATAGGCATGCAGCTTTAAGAAGTAAGAACAAAGACTGGTTGACTCAGAGTCAGGATAATGTATCAGAGTGGAGCAACATGTCTACCTGCAGAGTACTGTTTCAGTGAGCTAGCTAGCACTATCAAAATCCAACTAAGTGTGTTACTCTAGAAAAAAGTGTAAATCATCATCATTTCATTCAATGTAACTTGTTCTTGTGGCAACATGATATTGCTGAAAATTTGTTCATTTTGCACTCAAACAATAATCTCTTAATCCATATGTCAGAACAATACAATCAGGACCAGACATAGATGTCAGAATCGTGTAGTCCAGAAATCATCCAATCAGAATGTATATTCTTGAAATAGCATTCTGATTAGTAATTTCATGAGGTTGTGCAAGAAACTCATACTAAAGTTTTATGACAACAGGGTGATATATCATTTTTCATATGGTTCAAGAGATATTATATACTAAAAGCATACATTATAAATTTGTTACAGTTCTTTCATTGGGAAATATCATGCATTTTTGTTATTCTACAATAAACTTTTACATTGAACTGTTCTTGTCTTTATTTAGTAAGGCAATTAATTTTACTGGAAAAGATAGCTACATATGTTTACCTATATATGATTTTGTAATCCTCATGTTGTTTTTCTCCACTTTTAGTTTGGATATACCACTGCACCAGGAGAAGGAGGAATTGTTAACAGTAAAGATTTTGACAGAAAATTTTCTCCACATGTTGTAAGTATGACTAGTATTCAGTATTTTTAATGTGTGAGAGGGTTTTGGTTACTAAGTGTATTTTATAAACACTTATATAGATTGACATGTTACTAAGGGGTGTAGTTTCTGTTAATTAAACCATGTATGAGAAATTTTCGCACTCTCTTGTAGTTGTACATTGATACTCCAGTCTCCTCTGCTGTTGTACACTTTCTGTTATCATGTGGAATGTCAGAATGTTGTCCACACTCAACAGAAAGTAGTCTTTGATAAAGATATAAAGAGATTCATGACACTTTTAGAAATGGGAGTCTAACATTAGATACTTGTCTCTCAAAGACATGTTTCAATCGATTCATCTAACTATGACAATAAATTTGTGCAAAGATCAAGAGACAATTAAAAATATTGTTTTACATTGACAGGGATTTGATGCTCAGATGGTAAATTGATAAAATAAAGCATTATTTAATAAATACAAAAACATGGTTTACTAGTCAATTTACAAGCAAAAGCAACCATCTTAGCATCACTGTTAGTGGTATTTAATTATTTGACAGCAGGTAAAATACAATGTAAAGAATCTGACGAAAGACTGACTGGGGGAAATCTATTAACAAGGAATATTGTATCTTGATCAACTATTCTACATTCTACACTATGTCTGAGAGGAATCTTTTACTAGGAACCTGGATTACTGTATCTTTATTTACTATTACTAATCTCCCCTTAAAATCTTGGTACAAATGTAACAAAATACCATTGTACATGTGATATACATTCTATGTAAATTTTGCTGTTAAAAAATTATCACACAAATGATATTTTGTGAGGAACTAAAATAAAACACTCTAAATTTAATAAAGAGGATTTATATTAGAAGGAACATGAAACAAATTCCATCTGAAACGAAAAGGGGGTTTAAAATTCAGACAATCCCAATTTATATTTTATAGTCAAATAGTCTATTGCGTTTAATACAAGGAAAATGTATGCAACTTTACTTTTTTAAGGAAACTAGGTTATACCATATAGCGGGTTATTTTCGCGGGGTGCTAATTTTCGCTTATTTTAGCGGTCAAACAAAAATCGCCAAAATAAATTCCGCTAAAATTTCATTCTACGGCAAGTATTTTCTCATAGCTATAACGTAGGGAAAGGTTTATCTTCTAATTAATGGTCGTCAGATCGTTAACGGTACATGTACATATATCTATAGTCAATAGTCATTTAATTATTAGTATATATGCCCTTAGCAATTTTTTGATTTTCAAAATGTCTTCGTACGTGAGTTTTTTTAGCTGAGTTTCTTTCATTAAAATTTACGGGTATTAAATTTTAGTTAAACGTTGACATTCCAAAGATGAGCATCTTAAATTTTGAATAATGAATTAATGCCAATTAAAAACTTTATCAAAACATTACTGTAACATCAAAGGATATGTCACATTTACAATAACGGTCATAAAAGGTGTTAAATTGCCAGCGGGTATACCGCCTGTTAATTTTATTTTTACCTGTATATCGATATAAGTTGAATTGTCATGCATCGTAATCAACACATATAATCGTTTAACCTATTGACCAAATGATTGTTTACCTAACATACACCGTAATCATGTTAAGAATTATTGAAGTATAAACAATTTACAATATTTATTAATCCCAAATTTTCCGGAATTTGTCCATAATGGATTTCGTGAAAGTGGAATTAGTGGCGTTTTGAAGGATTTTCTTGAAGATGAACTTCTGTTATCTACACTGACACGAGACTCGTAATTACTATGATCTGTGCACAGGAATCGAAAATTTTATCAATATGATGAGAAATACGTCATATGGGTAGTGAATGAAACGAAAAGGAATGCAACATCGTTTTGGAGAAATCGGCTCTGGCTCTTTAAACCTCCGAAAAATTAATAAAAATTGTCAACACTCTAACCAAATAACATTTTCCTGCAATTATATGTCATTGTTCACTTCTCTAATCCTGTCATTACCCAATTTTATCATCTCAGTAGACAGTTCCACTTTACCGAGAAGCCACTGCGTGACGTCACATTCTCTCCCTTTATTGTTACGAAAATTTACCATTGAAAATAGTTAACGGTAATTATAGGTGAGGTTGACCCCCTCAGTTGATGAAAATAAATAAATACGCCACAAAACTGGAACATTTAAATTTTTTGATGTCTTAAACAGTATATACTTTTTGGTTTTATCGAGTTTGTTACGTAGTCAATGTGACGTCACACAATGGCTTCTCTGTAAAGTGGAACTGTCAACTGAGACGATAAAATTGGGTAATGTCAGGATTAGAGAAGTGAACAATGACATATAATTGCAGGAAAATGTTATTTGGTTAGAGTGTTGACGATTTTTATTTATTTTTCGGAGGTTTAAAGAGCCAGAGCCGATTTCTCCAAAACTGCGTTGCATTCCTGTTCGTTTCACTCACTACGTTCGTGAAACTTCACTACCCGGCATATGACGTATTTCTCATCATATTCATAAAATTTCCGATTCCTGTGATCTGTGATACCAGTACTTGTAAAGACAGTACATTAACTAACTTTTTATTTGTTTTTAATGTATGCATGTTTTATCGATGTAAATTAAACTATTAACTTAACATTTTTTTTATTTGATATCTATAGGGATCTAGTATATTGCACATTTTTGACACGTCAGAATGAACACGAGACAATACATGGAAAAAAATCTCAATCTGTTGATCAAGCGCCAAAATTTTTATGACGAAATTATGTATCCGCTAAAATTTATTGCATACCTTTTCTAGTCAAAACCGCGAAATTTTACACCCGCCAAAATAACCTGCTATACGGTATTACATAATAATAAAAGAAATAAAGAATGTCTAGCTAGTATCGACTCGCAGCCGCAAGTGATAAAGTTTACCAGTTGCTTGCCCATGGTCGGTGGTTCTCTCCGGGTACTCCGGCTTCTAAAAGTGGTTGCCATGATATTGATGAAATATTGCTGAAAATGACATTAAATACCATAAATCAAATCAAATCAATCTAGCTAGTAAAAAGAAGTAATAGTTAATTGAAATATCATAAGGGAAAAAACTCACAATGTTGGAAATCTTTCCTCGACAGAAATACATATACAATATACGTACATTGTCGGTAAATATAAAATTTATTTGTACGAGCTTTAGAAACAGGCTGAATAGCGAGCCTTAGGCGAGCTTTTCAGACCTGTTTTGCAGCGAGTACAAATGAATTTTATATTTAACGACAATGTACGTATTTTGTGTTTATCCTGCAATGTCAAAAAAGTCGGAAAACTTGTCAGATTTAAACAAAATCGACAGAAACAAGCGTCATTCTTCGCCTTTCATAAATGTTGTCATGGGTGTCTTCTTCGTAGCCCGCGTTACATTAGTACTGGTTTCTTTTAATTACTTGTCTGCACCCTCCGCTCTATACATTGCTACAGGGTACCAGAAAGTTTATTCGTAGGCTGAAAAGTTTATTCGTATAGCATATTTGTACAGCAAATGTACTGATTGCAGGATAAATATCTTGACCAGTCAAAAATATTAAGATGCAGCAAAAACATTTTAATGACTACAGAACTCTGTTTAAATTGATCTATGAAATGCAAGTTATAATGATTGTATGATTATTTTTCAGCTTGATTGGTTAGTGTTTGCCGTGATGACCCTGCCATCTTTAGTCATTCCATTTCTACTATTCTTTAGAAGTAAAAGCAGATACGACCAGCCCAAGCCAAAGAAAAATTAACATTCTAGACTATTTATGCAATTTTAATTTTTCTTTAATAAAAAATTTTATAATTTTATTTCTGCTTTAATAATTTATTACAGCTTTAACTAAAATAATACTGTGAAAGTACTTGTATTCATTGGCACCAATTTTCATGATTTCTACAAAATGCATTGATATCTGGGTTCTTGAATTTTTTTTTAATACATCAATGAGAAAATTGTATTTTGGTGGATTTTTATTTTCGTGGTTTAAGTGGACCACGAAATAAGCGAAAATTAGAACCCTGTGATTAATATATAACAGATCTAACGTGATTAATAATGATTCAACAGTAATATATAACAGATCTAACGTGATTAATAATGATTCAACAGTAATATATAACAGATCTAACGTGATTAATAATGATTCAACAGTAATATATAACAGATCTAAAAGAAATATATTGAATGTGACATCCTCAGTAAATAATGACTGATCTTGTTACAATACTCTATTCATCAGGGGTCGTTCATCGTTATCATATGGTAGTTGGATTTACAACTATCTATGCAATCAAGTTGTGAGTTCGAATCCCGCTCATGGCGAGGTGTACTCAATATAACTTTGTGATAAAGTTTGTCAGTGACTTGCGGCAGGTTGGTGGTTTTCTCCAGATACTCTGGTTTCCTTCACCAATAATACTAACCTCCAGGAAATAACCGATACATTGTTGAAAGTGGTGTTTAACAGCATAACCCCAGCCCTCTCTATTCATTACTCATGGGTCAATCCAAATAAAACTTGTTTCAAGTTTGTTCTGTAACTGATTTAGTATTTAGTAGTTTCTGTAGCAAGACAACAGCATTCCAGTTTGCTGTTAGACAGATTGAACAGAATATGAAAGATATGATTTGACTAGTCCATGTACATGTAGCATTCATTGTGATAACACAAGGGTTATTTTGATCAGTTCCTCTCCTTGTGTCATTTTAAATTAACAAGCTTCAAAAATGGTGTTATTGTTATACCATTTTTTGCAGCTTGTTAAGAATATCCTTTCAAATAAAAAGGTAGATATCTAATTTAGTGTACACACATGTTTCTGGAATAACCTACATCTGGTATGCTCAAAGTCAAAAGTTTGGAATTAAGCCAAATAATTTGAAATTGCCCTTATGTTATAGGTGATGTGATGAGTGGAAAGTATAGGAATATGATCAGTTACGTCATGTTACTGACAATGAAGACACTTGATTGATTCATTGATTGTTGTTTAACATTAAGTAAGCAGTATTTCAACTTTGAATTTATGAAAGGTTATGGTGCTTGTATGACAAGAAAGAGTGTGTAAACAATAAATGGTGTTACAGATTGGTGATTTATTATACCCCCACTCGTAGAGAGGGGGCTATATTGCAATCACCTTGTCCGTCCGTTCACACTTTCGTAACAGATATCTCAGCTTCTACTGGAAGAAATTATTTTATATTTGATATATGGCTTTGGCATGGTGACTTGTACCGTGTCTCCTCTTTCCAGGTTTACCGCACATCTACTTCCTGTTTACCATGCGACTTACAAATGAACGAGTGGGGGTATTCTTAGCACGACATAGCGTGCAACATCTTGTTTATCACTAATTAAAAGGATGTACATTGTACATCTAACTGATAGTCCCAAAGTGTACCTTGCAACATGCCATCAGCAAGCAGGCAGCCATAGCAAACTTGATCTTTAGGAGTTGGCAGGAAGTCAGAAATAATGAAGATCAAAGAGTCTCTGCAAACTGTCTTTGAATTAGATATTACAATAATCTAATTAAAATGTATGGGTTCACATCAGGGTTCATTTTCTCAATAAACCAATCGGGATGAGCTTGCCAAATCTTGAGGTGTAAAATCCTAGCCATGACATACATGTACACCGACAGCTGTTGTCCAAATAGTCAATTTATTTAACTGTCTTGCATATGATTGAAGGTCATCTATGAATGAAAGGTTACCAGACATAACTAAAATCTAAATTTAATTAGAGTCCTATAATATGACAATACCATCCAGTTTATAGTCTTGGTTTAACAGAAAGGCAGCATCATCATCTCACCTAAACATTACTTGTTTCCAAAAAACATTGCTCATGTTTGTGTTAGAAAACCTGCAAATTGAATGGCAAACAAATGTATTTGATGCAGCAGGTACATTATGTAAATACCTAGAAAACACACTTTGGTATCAAATTAGTAGCTTATTGTCATCACTGGGTGTCCTATTTGAAAATCTATTCTGAAAACTCTTGGCCAATTTGAAGCAAACTAGGTTTAAGTTATCATTAGGTATTTAGGTATATATCAGATGATCCCACCCAACACATGGTTGATATTGGGGGTTGTCGTGGTTGCCGGTGATCGTAAGGTTGTTGGATATACATGTACAATGATGAATCAACCGAATCGGTGGTGTAATCAGGGGCGGATTCAGGGGGCGCCCTCCCCCCTTAAAATTGGAAAAAATATGATTTTTTTTGCGTAAAATCGTGATTTTTCACACGAAATACCTCAACAATTTTCGCGCCTCCCTCCGCTCGGCGCGATTTTTTTAAGTGCGCCCCCCACCCCTAACTTGAAATCCTGGATCCACCCTGGTAATGGTTCGCGTATTCGCCTCGCGTGTGGTAGATCATGGATTCGAGCCCCGATCGGGACAAACCTAAGACTATTAAATTGGTATTTGTTTCTTCTTCGCTAATCACGCAGCATTAAGAAGAAAGCGCAAAGACTGGTTGGCTTGGAATCGGTATAATGTGTCAAAGTGGGGCGACATGTCTACCCGCGGACTGTGTTGTTTCAGTGAGCTGGGACTTTAAAATCCCACTCAGCGTGTTGGTCTAGTACAAAGCGGACCTCATGGTCATCTCATTGAAAATTAACTTGTTCTCGCCATGATATAGCTGAAAATTTAATGAGGGGGTGTTAAACAACAATCACACACTCGTTCTCCTATGCAATCATCAGTGCCTATCACCAATAACGTTGTGAATTGGAATCCTGCTCAGGCGAGGTGTACTCGATTCAACATTATGTGAGTCGGTATGTCAGTGACTTGTGGCAGGTCGGTTTCCTTCACCAATAAAACTGACCGCCACGGTATAGCTGAAATATTGTTGAAGGTGGCGTTAAACGCCTTAACTCTAACCACAGTATCTAGAACATTCGGGGTAAAACTAGGACCGTCTTAACAGCATTATATGACCCTGGGCAAAGCAGTGCACTGGGGCCCATACTTACACAACCACTCACGTACACAAAACTGTAAACGTCGATAAAATTAAACATACATTTATTGTATTTGTAGGTCCAACAAAATCAGTGTTTAAACATTAAAACCCATGCCGTACACAACATATATAAATTAGCATGCCGTCCCTGTGCTCGTTAGGCCCCGTGCAACTGCCTAGCACTGGGTAAAACACTATATGACGAGTTTCACATTTTTTCATGACTCGGTGTGAGTGACACAGGCTATTCATGAGAGCCTTTGGTTTGGCTAACACACCGGCATCTTGTAGTGATCACTGTCTTCAAAGTTGTCCTCTTGCAATTTTGAATTTTGAATATGACCAAAATTTGGATAGATATTTTTTCGCCTGTGTATAGCCCTGCCTGTATGGTCCTTTTATCATAATATTTAATGAGGAAATTGTCATTGCAATTGCATTGGATTTGTTTGTTAGATCAAGTTTGTTATCATTGAAAGCAATCTTGCTGATTGGAAATGGGGTTGGTTACAAAGTGTCAAAAGCTAAATTGTTAAGTGTTTTGAAATTTTGACAGAATGTATTTGACCATGCACAATACATAGGCAGGCCCGTACGCGGGGGGTGCGAACGCACCCCCCTCTCCTCCCAAAAAAAAAATTACAAACAATTTATAAAGCATTGTATTTTGATGTTCTTTTTCATGTACACAATTTCTACAGCGTGCATCAATGACTGATCACAGACTTACAGGATTAGCATTGATGCACATACATTATTATATAAAGGTTGACCTAGAACTAGTGGTAGATAATTTTGCAAAAAGAAATCCAAGGAAAATGGAACTTAAAAACCTGATTTTTGACTGCTAATCAATTCATTTCAATCATATGTCTAACTGAATATTTTAAATAAAATTTTGTCTTATAGTTTGAAAATACCTTCTGCATCAATTTATTATACCCCCCGCAACGAAGTTGTTAGGGGGGGGTATACTGGTTTCACCATGTCCGTCCGTCTGTCCATCCGTCTATGTCGTACGATAACTTAAGTTGTGTTTCTTAGAATCTTCTAAAATTTTATCAGCTGTTTACTGGTGAAGAGAGGAGGGTCCCTTTCATTTTTGACGATTTTCACTTTTTCCGTTCCAGAGTTATTGGACTTGATATGACGGAAAATAGGATTTTTACCCTATGTCGTATGATAACTTGAGTAGTGTTTCTCAGAATATTTTGAAATTTTAGCAGTAGTTTACTCATGAAGAGAGAAGGGTCTCTTTCATTTTTGGTGATACTCACTTTTATTGTTCCAGAGTTAGGGGCCTTACATTTTATACAATGTCATAGGAACATTTTAGTAATGTATGACTGAATCTGGTGAAACTTTACTAAATAATCATTGGCTGGGTAATAGAGGAGGGTCCCTTTCATTTTTGGTCGGAACAATCAGTAATGTTTTGGTTATGGAAATAGGTTGGACAGATGTGGGGAGTGGGGGGTATATCTTTGTGAGCTGTGCTCACAGTAATACTAGTTAACTTTTAAGTTAGGAATATATATTTCATATTAAATTCTCTTTATTGCAATACAGCCTGTTATCACAGAAGTTTCATTATGTTCATATCACAATATATTTTGTATATTCCATTCCATGATTTGTTGTCATACAGAGTAACACTGATAGAAAATGAAGGGATATGTTATTAGAAGTTATGGGCAGTTCATTGTTATATAGATTTGTAAGTAAATATGTTCAGACTTGCTTTTATTTGCACATCTATTATAAAAGGAATGTAAAATAAATTACATCTTTTAAATTATATAAATGTCTATTTACATAATATTATAACCACATGTTCCCTAGCTGTCATCTACAATCATTTTAAGGCAATGTAATTTCTTCATTTTC
>MJUT01018775.1:14303-33909 GCA_002080005.1 Gigantidas platifrons | reverse complement strand
GGCCATGTTGATTGGTGCACGGCTTCACCGGACACAATTTTGAAACTAGACACCCTAGTGATGATTCAGAAAAAGTTTGGTTCCAATTGGTCTGGTAGTTTCAGAGGAGAAGATTTTTGAAAAAGTTTACGACGTACGACGGACGCCAAGTGATGGCAATAGCTCACATGACCCTTCGGGTCAGGTGAGCTAAAAAGGCAACACAATAATATTTACCTTGGACTACCAGATTCATCGTAATTTTTAAAGGCCTCAAAAAAGTCAGTATGGGCTTTTTCATATTCTCCTTCTCTTAAGTGCATCTTTCCACCACATTCTGATAAAAAAAAAGATAACACATGTCTAGGTATGTCAACATGAGTAATTATAAAGAAAAGCAAGATTTTATTTTGTAACCTTTAAATTTAAAATAGTGAGTGATTGTTGTTAAACTCAGTGGGCAATTTTTCTGCTACATTTTATATCGTGAGATGATAATAATGACAACACTTTGAAGTGGATTAATTTAGTTCTAGCGCTCTGAAACAACAGTCCATTGGTAGACATGTTGCTCTACTGGAACACACTACCCAGACTCCTCTTGAATCAGTTTTTTCTCTTACTCCTTTATGCAGCATGCTTTGATGAGAAGCAGGAAATACAAATTTCCATAGTTTGGTTTGACCAGACATAGGATCTAACCTATGATCTTGCAGACTCTAGGTGAGCATGTTAACCATTACCCCAGGGTTTTTGTTAGACCTAATAATGTTACAGACAATTGTCCTAAAAGTGGTATTTCCTATCAGTCATTCCCTATTTACTTAACTAAATATTTGTCCTAAAAGTCTTCAAAGTTTAGGTCATTTGCCTAGAAAATGCCCCAAACTGAAACCCTGTTACCCCAATCAACTCCTTCACTATTTCACTTAGTCAGCATCTCCAAGGCCATGCTATTGAATAAGCATCCTAAGAACAAAATAGGGTATACACAGTACAGTCAAACCTGCCTTATAGGGCACCCTGTGTAACATATTACTGTCAGGGGGCAGCCTCATTTTTCCCATTAAAGAACAGTGCATATAATTTTAACCTACATAAAAAGGACAACTCTCATACAGAGCACATTTTCAGGTTCCACTGAGTGCCCTTTATAAACAGGATTGACTGTACTTAGTTTTGGAGGTGTTTACAATGATCAGAAAAAGTGAGACACGAGAACTGTGAGTGACCTCACTGAGTGATACCCCCCACTTGCAGTTTAGTAGGAGTTGTGCTTACATGCCCCTCCCCCCTTTTTCGTGAAAGTATAAGTTGAATTATCTCCCCTTTTAAATTTTGGACAGCAACCATATTCCTTCATGCACATCCACAGGGGCTAGGTGCGTCCGAAAAAAAAACAACTATATAATACAACAAGGGGAGGAACTCACTTGCTTCCATTTTTTTAAGTGGTCATGTTAAATTGATCGTAACTTTGGAACGCCTTAATATTTTCAAAAAATGTTTACACCAGTCGAAAGTCAAGTAATTTTCCTTTCTAAAGAGACCCCATTTGTTAGTGTAGGCCTACGAACTGCTGAGGTATCATACACGAACCAAAACAAAACGGCGTGAAAATCCGAAGTCGTACACGAGATGGGTGGCCCACTTCACATCTGTGTACAGACTTTCCCATGCGTAAACGAGTCATTTTGACTGGCTAAATACTTTCATTCATTCAAATTATGTTAAAATTTCTTACCTTTCGCCAATTTATATGCCCTTTATGTCTGTTTTTGAAAGAAATCCCCTTCACATCCTTGCCAAACGCCATAGACTTGAAAATTGAGAGAGTTCTAACAGGCTTTTTGATTGGCTGATTAGATTGGTGTCAATCTGGGGGGGGGGGTATAATAATAACACACTTACCTCTAATTACTCCCATGATTAGAGGATGAGGAATGGCTGATTTTATATGAAGTGACTGTTCATACAGAGCCTGAAAATTAATGTAATAATATGTTAATTGTAACAATTTAAAAGTTTACTAGACCTTACAACATGTTAAATGCTTATTTTTGTTTTATTTCATATTCCTATTTCAAAATAATTGTTTTTGTAATCCTTCTAGTCCAAGTTTATATGAGGATTTATATTTCTGAAGCTTCAGTTGTCATTATTGTTATCTTGTTTATGTCATTTAAGCAATAAATTCAATTTTTGAACAGGTTATACGATGGAACAGCCAATCAGATTGCAGTATTCACATCAAATTAAATTATTTGATTATATTTTCTTCAAGATAAAATTGTAGTCTTGTTAGTTTACACAAACCTTCAACTTTTTGTTGTTTTTCTGTGCTGTGTACATCTGAATTTCCAGTGCATAAATTTCTAATAGTTGTGTCCCTTTCTTCAGATCATCTTCCCCCTCATCTGTCTATAATATATAACAAACAATTATCTACCCTTAGTCTGTACATGTGTCTCGCATATAAATACAACTAATAGAATGGTAAGTAACAGAATGTAATGGTTACTCTAAAAATAGACAGGATGAAGTTGGTTTATTCTATATGCATCTGCAAATAGGACTAAACTACCTTCTTAGAAAGTAGTCAGTTAACAAGTGTTCAGAGAGCCCCTGCAATCATAGTGTCCATATTAATGTTGTCATTCATTTTTGTGATCGTGTCTGCTTTTTTTTGAGTGGTAGCGAATCTGTGCAAGTTTTCTTTTATTATTTGTATCGTCATGGAGATCCAATTATCAAGAGGAGGGGGTTGTGTTATTTTTTTGTGTTCAATGATATGAGGTGAGAGAGGATTGTTCGTTTTGTTGACCGTCACTTTTTAAACTTTATTTTTATAATATTGCCAAGTTTCTTTTTTTTTCTAAATGATTTTCGATATTGTAATTTGTTGGCTACAGGCAAAATAAGTTTCTCTGAATGAAAACATTTATTTACCATACATCCTATATAGAATAAACCAATCAGACCTATGATCCACATCTAGTGTAGAAAAAGTAGTCAATCCAAATCTTAATTATCTCCCTTTCACCACATACATTTACTAGTTCATTTGAAGCAAACAAATATTTATACACTGTTCATCAAATTTATTTTGGTTTCTGACTATTTTGGGTCGAGCATCAGTATAGAATAAGTTGAATACAGAAATGTTATTTGGTGCACAAAATTAATATTGGTATTTTTTATTCAACAACAAATAGCTTAGATTAAGTAGACTTGTAATGCTTGGCTGATCTTGTGTATAAGGGTTAAACCAATTTTGTATATTTCTTACCCTCAGAGATGGGAATAAAAAAAATGGAAACGTATAGCTATTTATTTTCAGCAGTCCAAAAAACATTTCTGAAAATGTTGGCAAGTACTGCAATTCTAAAAATCTAAAATGTGAAAACTTTTGGCGAGTCCTAAATGACAATGGTGAATCCATGACTCTTCTAGGGAAGTTGCAAGGATCTCTGAAAAATAACCAAGTACTAAATTATCACACATACAACTCTATAGTCACTTGATGCTGCTTCAATAACCAATATAACAAAATATTCACCTGACAAGACAGATGAAGTTGTTTTAGAATTTTCTGTAGTTTGTTATAGTCTTCCCTGTCATAATACAACTTTCCCAGTTTAGTATTTGTTTTAAACCATAGTCTTTCATTCTTGGCTTCTTTAAGAGCATCTAGGGTGGTTTCATAGAAATTCTGTAATAGTTCCATCTACAAAGGTAAATATAAGATTTATTTCAGCAAGTACAGTTCTGTAAGTTATTGAATGGAGACCTCACAAACTGGTCTCTTTCGAAAGAACGGGCAAGTGAGGATGTGTATTGCCTAGAAACATGACAAGTGAGGTTGTGTTTTGCCAAGAAACATGACAAGTGAGGATATGTATTGCCTAGCAGCATGACAAGTGAGGGTGTCTATTGCCTAGAAACACAACAAGTGAGGATGTGTATTGCCTAGAAACATGACAAGTGAGGATGTCTATTGCCTAGATACATGACCAGTGAGGATGTGCTTTGCCTAGAAACATGACAAGTGAGGATGTGTATTGCCTAGAAACATGACAAGTGAGGATGTGTATTGCTTAGAAACATGACAAGTGAGGAAGTGTATTGCCTAGAAACATGACAAGTGGGCATCTAGGGGGGGTTTCATAGAAATTCTGTAATAGTTCCATCTACAAATGTTAATATAAGATTTATTTCAGTAATTACATCAACATTGTTCTGTAAAAAAAACAGTTATTTAACAGAAACTTTACAAATAGGTATTTTTCAGTAAATGAAGGGACATAACTCCAGAATGGAAAAGTATTTTCACTGCTATAATGTGCCACTTTCTAATACATTTGTTTTCACTGGTGTTTGTTTTCAATTTTCAAGTGATTTCACAAAAAACTGGTGGAAAATAGCTAAACAAATATCAAATTTTAAAAATAAAAAAGAGATCATTCCCCCCATCAAAGTTAATGATGAGTTTATTTATGATAATAAAATAAAGTGTGAATTATTTAATATTTTTGTTGTTGCACAAACTGAGTTGGATGATGCGAACGTTGACCTTCCAAATATTTTATCTCAATCGGAATATGTGCTAAATAATATTAATATTACTGAGTCAGACGTTGTTGATTTGCTAAATATTCTTGATATATCCAAAGCTATTGGACCCGACGATATTAGCCCCCGTATTCTTAAGGAAGGAGCGTCAATTTTAAAATACCCCTTATGTAAGTTATTTAATATTTCCCTACGAAGCGGTGTCTTTCCTTCCGATTGGAAGAAAGCTAACGTCTGTCCAGTTTTCAAAAAAGACAGCCCCGCATTGTTACAAAATTATCGTCCGATATCGCTGATTAGTATCGTTGGTAAAGTCATGGAACGATGTGTGTTTAAACATATCAATAATTATTTGCTAAATCATAATATTATAATGCATTGTCAGTCTGGCTTTACCAAAGGCGATTCAGCTATCAACCAACTGGTGGATATTACTAACAATATCGGAAAGGCTTTGGATGACGGAAAGGAATTTCGAATTGTTTTCTGCGATGTTAGCAAGGCATTCAATAAAGTTTGGCATCGTGGACTTTTGAATAAATTGAAAAATTATGGGTTTGGTGGAAATATTATCATTTGGTTAGAACATTATTTGCAAGATCGACTACAACGTGTTGCTATTAATGGATGTTATTCATCCTGGCAGTATATAAATGCCGGTGTCCCACAAGGGTCTATATTAGGTCCTCTTCTATTTTTATTATACATAAATGATATTGTCGATAATATTCAGTCCCAAGTGAGATTGTTTGCTGATGATACCAGTATATTTCTTATAGTCGATAATGCAATTGAATCAGCAGACATTCTCAACAGGGACTTGAATACTATCACATCTTGGTCTAACAAATGGTTGGTTAGTTTTAATCCTCAGAAAACCGAAACGATGGTTATCTCACGGAAAGTCAACAAACCACATCATCCATCTCTAGTTATGAATAACCAGCAACTCGAAGATGTGAAATATCACAAACATCTAGGTGTAACAATCTCCGTTGATGGCTCATGGAACAAACATATTGAACTTGTTATTGACAAAGCATATTCAAGGTTAAATATTCTTCGTATGTTAAAATTTAGACTAGATAGATTATCACTTGAAAAGTTGTATTTATCTTTTATCAGACCACTATTAGAATATGGGGATGTAGTGTGGGACCCTCATAATATGTACTTAATTAATATTTTGGAAAAGGTTCAAATTGAAGCGATGAGGATCATATCGGGTGGAACAAAATTAACTCCTTTAAGGGAATTATACAAAGAAACCGGATTAACAAAACTAAAAGATAGAAGGGAAAACCATAAGCTCGTTCAACTATTTAAAATGCAAAATGACTTAACTCCGACATCTTTATCGACTTTGATTCCTAACCGCTTTCAGGATGTGCACACATACAACACCAGACATAACAATGCGTTTCCGTTGCCAAGAACCCAAACATCACTCTATGCTAGTTATTTTCTACCATCTACTTTAAAATTATGGAATTCTCTACCGCCAGAAATAAAAGACTGTCCATCCCTTAGCATTCTCAAATCTAGACTTACTTCTAGAGTTGAACATGATAATGTACCTAAATATTATTATTACGGTCCAAGACTGACACAAATATTACATGCTCGTCTTCGTATGAGAAGTAGTTCTCTAAACGATAATCTACACATCATTATTTATTTAAATGTCCGAAATATACTCTTCAACGAAATAGTCTTTTTCGAAAGCTATTGCAGCTACTGAACATTCGACCTTCGGAAAATTTACTATTATTTGGCAGTCGAGACCTTGATATCAATTCAAATACTATTGTTTTTACGACAGTGCATACATATATTTTACAAAGTAAACGATTTTTATAAATTATAAAACTCAGATACATCATGTGATTTTCTATCTAGAGTGCAACTTACAATTTTTCCTTTTTTTTTCCCTTCTTCCTTTAACTTTCTGTTATTTAAACAATGTTAAATTAATTGAGTATGTTTTAATGACTATTTGCAATTTATCATGTGTTTTTTAGGAAACGGATTAATATAAGCGTTACGCTTGTTTCTGAATCCTATGTTATATTGTATTGTGGAAAAAAAATGTAATATGTAATTCATCAATAAAATATGTTTAAATCAAGTGATTTCATTGGTCAATACATTGTATATCTGACATCGTCTGCCAGTCTATTTATAGATATCATACTAGCATCCCAGGGATTTCCCAATTCAGCATGTCAGAGGTACAGTTTTGTATATGGATACACATGGACATAGAGACATGACAAGTGAGGATGTATATTGCCTATTTGCAAACTACTCTTTTGACTCTTGTATTTATTTCTTTATTAGGAAAGTATTGAAAACATTTGATATTAAGCATGTACACTGTGAAATCACTTTTATTTGTGGGGTACCAATTTTCGTGGTTTTGGTGGGTAGGCTGATCCACGAAATTAAGATTCCAACGAACAATGAAACTTGGGAAGCAACTCGTCATCGATATATTGACAAATGCTGTCCACGAGTGACCTCGACTTTCTGGACCAGCTGCACAGGGTACAATTGACAATTTTAATGACGAAATAGGTACAAGCATGTCTTTTTTATAGGTTATAATCCGTGTGCACATATTTGTGAATTATATGATTTTAAATGCATGCGTAAAAATGACAGAAATGTTTCTATGTGAAAATATTTTAACAACTTCCGGTATAGAAATCAAATTTACTTCCAAACCATTCACTGACGATGACATGCTTCTAAGTGTTGCATAAACATTTTTCTATTAAAGGGATATTAAAGCTCGTTTTAACATATATTTTTTCAACTCGTGACGAAGGTTGCTTCTTTTGAATTTAATTGCAAAAACAATCCAAAAATACTTTGCACGCCCATATAATCCCTAATATCGTTAAAATATCACTTAAAAGGGTCGAAATGAATTTTTGTCCAGGAAGCAAAAATTCAATTAAAGGCAAAGACCGCAAGATATGACAGAATTATCAACGAATTATGTCACTTTTACAAAGTTAATGTTTCATAAATATCATTTAATAATTACATTACTTCCGTTTTTCATTGAAATGTTACAATATGATTGGTTATGAAGTGGTCACATGATTATAAAAGAGATGTTTTACATCCCAATAAAACTCAAACCCGAACTTGCACGTGCCTCCATGACGACGTCAGATGTAAACAATCAATGGTGTAGTAATTTCCAACAGCAAATAATCTAACACAAATAAAATTCACGACAAAAAATTTGACTATATTAAATTTTGGTGTGATTTAAATGTAATTATAAGAATTGAATGCATTTTCTTGTAGTTTTATAGGCATGTAAAAGTGTGGACCGAGGCACATTTTCTGTATGAAGCACTAGTGCGCTTCATACAAAATGTGCTTCGGTCCACGCTTTTACATGCCAATAAATCTACAAAAAAAATGCATTCAATTCTTAATTGAACCAATTGCAAGTTTTCATGAGATACAAAAAATTTCCAAAATGAGCTTTAATATCCCTTTAAAGTATACTACCCTTGCTTCAATAAATATTTTTTATCACCTTTGTTTAAACAATTAATGATCAATTATTCATAAGTGAACTGTACATTTGCCATGGGGACAGGATTAATCTTGTGACACGACAACGAGTGAGAAAAATTTTTTATTGTTCTTTTTTTAGTTGTGATAAAACAAAAATTGAAAATAAAATGGAGAGTAAATATATGTAAGACATAAAAACGAATTTAATATATATTAAAGGAAAACTCCATGGTCTTAATAATTTAGCGTGAATATTTAAATGAAATTAACTAAAAGACATTTGTGTTAATGAATGTTAAAAATAATATACCGTAAGGTAGAATTTGGTGATCGAAGTTGCCTGTTGCACCAAACAATGGGGGTCACCATTTTTCAACACTCTACAATGTGAGGAGACAAGGGACATAATCCATTCTCCGATTATACCTAAAATTAAGCTCTTCCGAAAGAGCTGTGACGTATTAGTGCCGGTATCGTATATTATATCAGCATTGATCAGCTGCAATTTTATCATTAAAAATTATGTAAATTTTAAAATAACGTCATATATTTATCTTTTGATATTTACAAAATCATTATGACTTCATGTTAAGCATTTTATTGCACTAACGAAATTAAAAGGGAATATGTGAGAAGAATTTTTTTGTCAATACATCGACCAGTGACCTCGAAAAACACGGGAAAGTACGACAGCATTGGGGACAAAAAAGAAGAAAAAAGCATGTGTACGCATAAAATGAGTTAAAACTGACAGTTATGTAAACTATACGGCCAATCACGTAAAACATGAAATTCTCTAAGATGAAATTATACGTAGACTCTCCCCCCTCCCGATACAAATAAACTCATTGTTTTATGAAAATGTAACATTGGTGGGAATATTAAGAAAAGAAATTAGAACGATATACGATTATAAACATTGTATTGCAGTTGATCTTATATTAAAACATAACCAAACGGGCACAATGTTGGGAAGAGTCAGATGTTATTTATTCAACTAACATGATCCGGCCCTGTGACGTCACATGAATAAGTGTCATGGCCGCTTACACTATGACAGGAAATTCCAAATATTTTTTTAAATAATAAGTTATTTATGAATAAAAAGTTATAATGAATTGAATTAAAACAACTTTTCAACTGACTGGAGTATTCCTTTAAAGAAAATTGCTAGTATACGTGCTAATAAAGTAATTTTAGTAGATTTTTTTTAATTTTCAAATTTGATCAAATAAATTCTGCTAAATTTACAAATGCTGGAATTTTCTACAACTGTCGAAATAAACACTTTAATATCCACGTTCCACTTCCTATTACATAATTATACAGCTCATCTGTCTAAAATATTGAAGCTTTCTCAAAGATTTGCTATCCAATGAAGCTTATATATTTTGTTGAAAATATAAATTTTTTTGGGTACAAACATAAATTCCACGAATTTACGAATCCACAAACTTGTAATATTTAACCAAACCACGAAAATCGATGCCCACGAAGAAAAGTACTTTCACAGTATGTAGATGGAGATGTGGAAATAAACAACACATTAAGATGTGGGACATGATCCAATAATTATTTTGATTACCTGCTTTGAAGTGGATATGTAATCCAATATGGAATTAATAGATTTCTCAGAATAGTTTCTTGTCACAGCTGACTTAATGTAGGTCAATAACTGCTGATAGCGTATCATCATCTCATCAAAATGACCCTGAAAATAAGTTGTGATTCTTGATATTAATAATCAAATTCCAAGGACATAAATCTGCTATATGTTTCAAAAATACACAGCAAATACTAATTGAAATCGTTACAAGATATAAAACAATGACTTATTCAAAATTACACAGGAAGTGCCTCAATTCTGTAAAGCACATTTTGGTATTGACTTTGTACCCTTCTTATAATTATGAACAGGCGGACACATTATCCTGATTCTGAGCCAACCAGTCTGTGCTCTTTTCCTTATATAATGCTGCGTGCTTATCGGAAAAGCAACAAATACCAATTTTATAGTCTTTGGTTTGATCCGATCTGCGCTTGAACCCACGATCTACTGCACTCAAGACGAGCATGTTAACAATTACACCACTGATGCAGTTCATAAAATATGTACCAGTTTATACATTCCACTTTATGTGTAGATACCAGTTTATGTGTAGATATACCAGTTTATGTATTGTGAGTAGATACATACCAGTTTAAAGTTGATTTTGATCATTTGTTTCAAAGCTTTAAAGCCCCATTCTCCTTTATCTTTCCCTTCCAATTCAAGTACCTGAAATAATTACCAAATGAACTCTTTCAGAAAAATTATATCTTATATCAAATTACCATAACAAAGAGACATAGCAGAGTTCCAGAAAATCTTCAAATGCAAATGGTATTTAGTCCTAATTGTTGAAAGTGAACAGTTTTCTGTTTTACATTTTTGTACTCCTGTCTTTAGAAATGTTTGCATACATCTTATTTTGGACATTTTTTCCATGAGTAATGATTTTGTTACAGACATAACAACTTGGCATCATATTTCATAAGAACACCATTGACCATTTTATCAATAAACATGAAATGAACTTAATGACAGAGTGTTCATCATGTCTCTCACCTTAACTATTTCTACTGCTCATTTCACTATCTCATTGACGATTGTCTCTTAATATTTTAAACTGAAACTACTGTAATGTTAAAAATTTCAAAATTTCATCTTCCACTACATAATTTTGCACCCTCCTCTACATTACTTTTTGGCGTGTTTATATTTTACCGTGACTGTAACCTTATTTCTGATTGGTCCAGCTTCGAGCCAATATTCAATCAAATAACAATTTGCATTAATTAGAATCATTACCTTTTATATGATTACATTTGTTTAAAAAAAAATTAAATTTCACAATCTCTGTACTTAGTTGAATTTACGGTGAAGTGTTGTACCAGTACCGTACATACAGATATTGTAATGAATGTGTTTCTAACATTTTGGAGATGTAATTGTACACTGTGTTTTTACAACTCAATTGTTTCAATCAAATTTACTTGCATTAAAATATGCAGGAACACAGCTGGACACCTGAGAAAACATAACACCAGACTTTTAATTAATTTTGTATTTCCAGATTTCAACCAAGTCCACGATTTTTAGACATTTTCAGAATTTTAGCTGTAAACAAATCCTGTAATATAAACCTTTTGAAAGCTTTCAAGGGCTTGTCTGGGGTCATCCTCTTTTAAGGCTTTTGAGTTGTAGTACTGATTTTCCAAGTCAACATCGGGTTCAGAATTGCTTTCTTCAGAATATTCCTAAAATAAGAATAAAAAAATACATGTAGATTTCTATGTAACATTCAGTGATTCATGATCAATAATAAACATAATTGGTTTATATGCAACATGTATCTACTTAGATCATGTTTACTTCATAGGGTGTACCTCAATATTTGATAATAGAGCTAGAGTGTGAGTGTATATACTCAGGGCTCACCAAACCAGGCGACTTGGGCGACAAAGTCGCCTTCACGGCTCTGAAGTCGCTCCAACTCGGCCCAAAAGCGAAATTTCAGTCGCCCTGTTATTTTGAGACGTCGCCTATAAATTTTCAATAATCATACTTATTCTTCAATATTCACGTAAAAGAAGCTCCCATGTTCCTGAAATATGACCCATACAGGGCTTGATGTTCAATATTTTATTCCAAACCCGTTAATTGCATCCTTTTTAAGATCGTTGTGCAGCACATGTTCGTTTTGTGAAAGGTAGGGGAACATGCGGTAGTGGGGAAATAAACGTTAAAATCAGGATCGATTTTCAGAAGTCTCCGAGATTTTCCCTCACTTCGCCCTTAAGTCAACTGAGAGAGATGTCAAGTCGCCCTGTTTTTACTATGTGTGGTGAGCCCTGAATACTGACTGTTTATTCTATAATGTTTGAAGAAACGATACTACACTCACACTTTGCGAGTTTTATGTTTTTGCTTGTTCTAGATGTCTGTTACAATTTCCACATAAAAATGATACTCTGTTCGCTTTTACCTCCATGTCTTATTGTGTTTTTTGTGTACAGTGATGGCCAACATTTTCTGTTGCTCATCTTTTTAGTTTTCTGTGCTGTGTTTTGTTTGTCTTTGTCCGGTGTCTTGTGTATCCAATGTTGCCAGTTTCTATGGATTGTCCATTCTTGATTGCCCCTTCGGTTCTCTCTAACGTTTATATACTAGACCAATCAAATCATTACAACTATCAAAACAATTATTTTTTTAATACCTACATGTAGTATTTGTACAGTTTTTTCATGATTTAGTTTTGTTCAGATTTTGCATCAAAAAATGAAAACGGAATTCTTGCAATATTATGAAATGCTCTGCGAGTTGTTTTTTTAACATTAAATCAAATTCATATTCTTTATTACCCACAGTAGGGCCCACAGGGGGGGGATAGATACAAGATACAAATACAGTAAACAGATAATAATATGAATTAAGATAATAAAGTACAGATCAATCATTTGTCAGATATGCAGTGACTGTCAAGCAGAAATCCACAAATTTCAGTTAAAATATTAATATTTTCAGAATTAAGCAACCAGAACAATTTATTCAAAGATGATAGCAATTGGAATTTTCAAATTTGCAGGTTAATTTAATAGCTTAGAAAAGTTTATTTCTATGATTATGATAGAAACCACAATTTAATAAAAAATGTTGTTCATCTTCAACTTCACTTGAGTAGCATTTCTCGCAAATTCGGTCTTCAGGAACAATTTTTGGTTTAATGTAGCGACCTGTTTCGATCTGCAATCTATGATTACTGATCCTGAATTTTTAAAAAGCATGTCTTTGTTTAAAATCTTTAATCAAATTTAGATAGTTTTCACAACCAAATTTACATTTGAATTGAAAATAATTTCTCAGTTGGAGATAGTGGTTTCTCTAACAGAATTCCATTTGTTTAAGAAGAATCCTTTTTTAATCATATTTAACTTCCTGTTAGAAATTGGCTACTTAAATTAAATAATTTGCGAATCTCTGCCTGACTACAAATTATGTCACATATCCTTAATGTCACAGAATACCAAGTCTCGACCCCCTGATCATGCATCTTTTCTTCTTTTCTTTGTTTGTCACACGATCATAACAGAAATTGGGAAGAATCTACTTTGGCGGACACCGGAAATCCGGAAGTCAGATATTTTAATAATCAACGAGCATCACCCATAACCTTTTTCATTTCGTTACCATGTGGATATGACAACAAAAGGATTAGGGTTGGCTAAACGGCTACAGTAGAAACTGTATATATTAGAGGACTTTAGTCCTCATTACTGTAGACCACGTCGGTTGGACCCCCCACGTAGACAACCTACTGATGCTTTATTTCTCGTGTCGCCGAGATTTAAATGTTGGGGCGCTGACGAATAATAGTCATTTCGTACCATACCCATTTCGTACATTCCATTTCGCACTACAGTAAAAACCATGTCGTACCATATGCAGATCGATACATTATTACCATTTCGTACCAAATACATATTGATACAGTCGTACCAAAGGCAGATCGACACATTATTATCATTTCGTACCATATACAGATCGATACATTATGACCAGTACGAAAAGGTATGGTACGAAATGGTTATGGTACGAAACGATTAGCTTCGGTAGTGACACCATGAAACCCGGATGTGTAAGCCTGCTTAGATAGGAAAGTAAATTACTTTCATGAAAAAGATTTAAATAATAGATACTTTGATTTGTTTTTGTTAAATAAAATTTCAATGTATTTTCATTCCCAACTCAATAAATTTCAAAATGACATCTATTTCATTTGCAACTGAGTCTGTATCCAAACTCCGGACAGTTTTCGTATCCGCAAGGACGTATAATAAGATATACGTCCTTGGTATCCGCTACCAGGGAATTATACTAAAACTTGTTTTATAATTCCCTGCCGCTACCAAGCACAATTCCCGTCCAAGGTTATTTGTATTCCTAAAATTAACATGTTAACATTTTTTTTTCATTCATTCCATCGGGGGCGACACCTAGCGGAGGTCCCAATCGCTAAGGTAAACATCGTTTCCGAGGATGCCCTCTTCTGCGTCCGCGTGATATACTGTTATTATTACTTCTTACCATTGCTCTACCTTATTAATAAAGGTATTTATAGTATCACTTAATTTCAAATACTAAAGTCCTCTCTATAGGCCATGCCACCAGAAATTTTTGAAACAAACATATTTAATTGTACCTTTCAGTGTCAATAGACAATACATTTAATTAAATATAAATTGTATTATCCCTACAAACGCAAGTCTTATGGTCACGCTATGACTAGCATATATAACTAGTTCTTTAGTACTGTGAAAAATGACAGCAGGGTCATTTTTTTTTAAATTTATTAATAAATATGTATGATATTAAAATCTTTGTGTGTTTTTTATGATGTCTATACACATGTGCAATTCACAAAACAATCTCAAGGTTTTCTAACACCTACAGCAAAACTTGAAGTCTCTGAACAGGTAATTATCATCATTTTTTTTATTGAAAGATGTGACATTTTTTTTTCAGGTAAGTTATGAATGATTTACTATATTTATGGCTTCTTGTTACAACATTTTTTTTTATTATAATTCTAAAGTTTATTGGTGTAGAAAATCATCAGTATCTATGATTGGATTGCAGAATTAAAGTTATAGTCACAAAATGGTGTCAAAAAAGGGAATTATGTTCGTATCACATGGTGTCCTTTTTTAGGGTTAAACGGTTATCCTACCAGAAAGAGAAATGTATTTTCTATTCGCGTTATTATTGTTTTGTCTCATCACAGATTATGTTTTCGAAACGAAGTAATAAACATAATGCAGATTATTGACACGAATTCTTAAATTTTTATGCTTTAAGGTCAGGATAAAACTTGGTGTCCAGTTCGTTACGAACGTGAAACGATGCGGTCTGTACACACTGAATTCGTTCCGATAAAAACGCATTATTCTGGAAATCCCCCTTCTACGTGTTTATTTAAAAATAGCGTAATTTGCATAATAGGTGTCGCTTTTGTGTGTGATAAGATGGCAACGACCATCGTGTCTCTGGCCTGCAGACGTCGCTACGAACGTCACGTACAGGAAAGTAATAGCTTTACTGGTTGTTTCTCTTAAATTCTAATAAACATGGGTGTCTTTTCGCAGAATTATTAAGTAGATATGACAATTTAATGAACGATTACAGAGAAAAAACGAAATTTCAGTACACTAATTGTGAGAAACTGGCTACTTCGAGTTGCGTTGATCTTTTAGTGTTTACCGTGTCTCATGATACGAACAAAATAAAAATATTGTTCCACGGTCTGTAAATTTATTAAGTAGGATTATATCTGTTTGCAATGTGCAATGTTTTAGATTTAAAGTTAAAAGATTTAACATGGTGCTGAAACATTTTTATTTGACATTTTCATTTTCTTCCAAGTCTTCTAATATTAATATGATATCATTCAAATGTTTTGAATTTTATGTAAGTAACGGTGTCCCATAATATTGTTGGAAAAATATCAACATAAAGACATAATATAAGGGCAAGTATTTGTGATTCATAAGGTCTGTTGTTAAGCAATTGCAGTGTGTATCCTAAAGGAATCAACTCAACCGGATCGCAAGGAAAAATAATCTCCATGGACACAATGTTACGTACATAATCTGCACGAATACTGGTGCTTTTAATGTAGGGTGATATAAAATGAATGACACCTTTATCTTCAAAACATTTTTTTTTGGATGTGGTGATACTTGGGCCTTTTAAAAACACAAAACATTTCACATTATTCAGTTGTTTATTATTTAAGTCTCAAGTCACACATACAATTCCATGATTGAAGAACTGGTTATATATATCACTCGATTCTTCGATCACACCTGCTCTTAATAATATACTGGGTTTACCTCATTCCGATGGTCTTACGGAAACACACCTTGTAAAATATACGATACCAATCGTTTGAATGAATCTGTATTCATACAAACATATTATGCTATGAACTAATAAAAAATAATAATATCCTTTTAAAACAGGAGTTTTAACCTTGTGTTCAAGTTATCGATTGTTGACAGTTCTCCGATGGGACCTTTTTTTACCTTAACCTCGTTCCGATGTACTGGGAATTCCCTGTTATGGAGAGCCATTGGGGCTAATATGCTTGACTGCTTTGGCGGGTTATTTATATCAGATATATTTGAACCAAATAAAAGATTTTTTTTATTATTTTAAAAATTCTGTATAACACACTTAGATGGAAAAAAGATTTAAATGTAAAAAACAACAATTGATTTTTTTTAATTGTTTGGGATTAAATTTTATGCACTTTTTGGCAATTTTCATTTTAAATATCACATATTTTAGGAGTTTGAAGAAACAATGATGGTATAATTCCAAAAAACAACGCTTGATCTTTTTTTCTAAGTTGTTCACTCATGCCGTATATTGCTTTAATTCCAGTCGTATTATCGAAAAACAACAAAATTCTCTGATTTTCCATAGTATTTTCTTGCGCACAACCGTAATTGCAACTTTATTGTCATTGGTAACTAGGAAGCTGGATATCAGACGAACACAAAACAGTTTTCACATGTTCAATAAACGATATCTAAGTTGGTTTTTAAGATTTATCAAATGAGATGGCATATAAGGGTGAAGGAGAAGTTGAGATTTATTATTATATATAATAAAACGGCAAAAACATAACTGAAATGCAAGCATTTCCAAAAAGTAGGTGATGTAAACAAAGCATGTTGTCAGTGAAACGTGACCTGCATCCTCTGACCGGCGACTGTGTAAACGGAGGTACGCAAAGCACAAAAAGAAAATACCTCGGAACGAGGTATAACACGGAATGAGGTGAAGACAGTATAATGACTAAAGAACTTTATTAATAAAAAAAAAAAAGTATCATTTAAAATTATAACCGACCGGAAAGAGCTCTAAGTTCTAACAGGCCGGTAAACATAGCTCGTCGACGGGGTTGCAGTCCGTGTTCTAGTTTGAACTTAATACATTCATTAAAAAGATCATTAGTTATATATTTCCAGGGCTTTGTGGTTTTGTTGTTGTTTTAAATGCTTACTAAATCATATTCTTCGTCATCATCGTACATACATTCGTCGTCAGACATTTTTGTTTTTTAGGTGGTGGTGGTGTCTAAAAAATAATCACATCGGAAAAGAACGTTTCCGACTTTTATTTTTTTTTTAAACAACAGCATGAGTAATTATTAATCAAACTCCGGACAGTTCTCGTATCCGCTACCGAACACGGTTCATCCGCTGGATACAGTCACTGCCACCGGCTTTGGAGGGTAGTTTGCGGACCGGAGCTGGTAACTGTCCGGAGTTTGATTATTAGTATCAAATAAATTCATGTATATTTCTAACTCGAATAATTCAGCGCCCTCTATCCACTGTCGCTACTCGTTAATGTAGCGACCAGCGGGAGCGTAATATAACGACTGGATTATTCGGGTTAGTATGTTTCGTATTTTATAAATTCAAAAATATATATTAAATTATTAAACACATATATTCAACTGCGAAATATGAGACGAAAATAAAACTAGATATAATGATTTGAAACTGATAAATTAACTGCATGATAGAAGACAAAGACCGCTTCTGGATTTTCTTATGTATTTCCATATGTCTCTGGTTTTTCATATACAACTGCAATTTTTATTAAATATCCTGAGGTAAATTCATATCAGATTTCGATATTTTTTTATTAACGAAAAACATACGTTATTGCAAGGATTTATATAGTAGACTAACGCATGGTGCCGGGACAACAAATTTTTGGCTCCGAAATATTTCTGTATTTTCACATGATTACCATTTTTCTCTGTACTTTCAGTGAGTGGACCACGGTGGTCAGTGCTGTTTAACACCAAGCGAGTAACTATTCAGTCACAACTTCCAAAGTTTTACGATCGCCACCACTCGATGACTTGATTGACCGTTATGGAAAATCTGTGTCACAAATGATCACGGATATGTTCCATGATTTGTCGTAAACGTGACTTCCCGATCCTTTCCTCATTCATGACTATGATCACCGGGGTTGTAACTAGATTAACAAGACGGGTGTCACTAGTGGAGCAGGAACTGTCTACCCTTCCGGAGCACCTGAGTTCACCCCAGTTTTTAGGGGGTTCGTGTTATTCGATATTTAGTTTATGTGTAGATCGTAATTGTTCACGGGTGGTTTGCTACGTCACACGCACGGATACTTGAACATCGCGAACGTCGCCTCGAGGTAGGTTTATGCAGTTGTACAATTTAAAAAAAGGAAAACTAACAAAACCAAGTAGTTCACCGAAGGAACCACATATCAGACTTCATTGTTAGCATACATTCATTGGGTGAAAACCCGTCAGTTTTGCAAACACTTCTGTACAGTTTAAATTCCAGGCAAGGATACCGTTCACACAAAACCCATTTAACTGTACAGAAGTGTTTGCAAAGAATAACAGGTCAAAACGCCCCCACAATTTTTTCAGAATAAAAATTATTTTACCAAAACGCCCCAATTTTTTTTTGTTTTGGGTGCAAATTTACCTCAACGTTATCTAACACTTGAAAGTTTAACCATGTGTTCCATAAAATTACGACTTTCTTTCGCCAAAATTTTTATCCATGATCAAAAATGGACAACAAACGACACTAAAGTTTTTTTGAAAGGGGGCAATGATATGTCATCACAGTTTGTGTCTTGTACGCTTCCTTATACTTCTTAGGGCCCGGGTGGCTCAATGAGTTAGGTAGTTGGATTACCTAACAACTCGTGTAAGCCTATCACCAATACGGCGTGGATTCGTGCCCGGCTTTGTAAATTACAAAAAAGGGTGCACTCGACTCGCAGTCGCAAGTGACAAAATTTATATCAATGGTCGGTGGTTCTCTCCAGGTACTCGATCCGGCTTCTTCCACCACTAAAATTGGTCGCCATTATATAGCTGAAATTTGCTGAATGTGGCGTTAAACACCAAAAATCAAATCAAATCACATCATCCTTATACCTCTTAACCGAGTTAGGGCGAAACATTATTGAATTTTTTATATAGCGCTACTCAAATAAAATGGTACATACAATTCGTGTTGAATATTTGAACTTGATGATGCAATATGACTACGGAGAACCTTGAAGAAACAAAACTGTTTGGTAGTTAGTTCTGCTTGGATCATCATATCAGCCTTCCAGTGTTCATTTAAAATTATTAAAATTGAAAACTAATAAGTTGAAAAACTTGTGCCTGATCCTTTTGTCATTATTTAGAGAATAAAATATATTTAAATTAACCGAGGCGTTAGGCGTATTTAGTGTACGTTAAAAGAAAGCTTAAAGGGACATTATCTGCCAAATCGTAAATTTTTGTTACCCATAAAAACTATCAGATATGATTAATGCCTTAATAAAACGTGTTTCTGTAACTTATAAATGTTATGAAATGTACGCGCATCGGGGAAAAAACGTGCAACT
>MJUT01018774.1:24305-51856 GCA_002080005.1 Gigantidas platifrons | reverse complement strand
CTTTACCAGTATAAAGACACATAGAATCACCTTGTCCTTTACCAGTATAATGACACATAGAATCACCTTGTCCTTTACCAGTATAATGACACATAGAATCACTTTGTCAAGAGTATACAAGATAAATTATAAAGAGAAAAACAGAAAGCGGAATGTTGCAAGTCAAACGGGGAATGACAGGGTAAAAATATGAACAATTCTGCTAAAAATGGAACGGTTGGCAAGTATGCCTCCTATCTGTTATCTGTTGTTTCAGTGATCTAGGACTATAAAAAAATTCAACTCTGTTGTCTAGTGATATATCTGGAAAAATTGTTCTCTTGGAGTATCACAACAATCACACACTAATACAATGTATTCCATTTGAACAAGGCAAGTTATATCTTTACAATTACTGCTCATTTTTCTAAGATATAATTATATATTCTTAAAATTGTTCTGGATGTCAAATTACTGTGAGAAATTACATGATATACTTTAAAAAAAAAAAATGATTATAAACAAAAACTATACAAATTGTAACCACAGAGAGTAATTAACTGTTGTCCGTGTATGCTTTCAATATTATTGCACGAAAAAACATTCTTAGGCTTATATTCTTCATCATACATGGGGCCATCGAGGTCGTGATCATATGGTAGTTGGATTTACAACTACCTATGCAATCAGTGCCTATCACCACTGATGTTGCGAGTTCAAATTTCGATCAGGGCGATGTGTACAACATTATGCGATAAAGTTTGTCAGTGACTTGCAACTGGTCGGTGGTTTTCCCCGGGTCCTCCGGTTTCCTCCACCAATAAAACTGATTGCCACGATATAACTGAAATATTGTTGAAAGTGGCGTTAAACACCACCAAGCAAACAAACAAACAAATCATAATAAAAACTGTGACATTCCCTGTAGTCTCTAGGGATGTTCAGAAAGTTCTCTTTCTATCACTGTATGATTATGTCTATTGCCAGGTCTAGGGATGTTCAGAAAGTTCTCTTTCTATCACTGTATATAATTACGTCTATTGCCAGGTCTAATTAACGGTGAACTCTCATCATTATCATCTTCTGTTTGTCTCTGCGTGGAAAGTTAGGCCTGCCCATTTCTCTGTAAAATTGAAATACTGCTCCAGTTATGAAAAGTACTGCCAAAACACATGTTAGTATTATTTCTGAAAAATAATAACAAAAATTTGGCATTGCTTGTGTAGGGTATCGGAGAGAGATCAGACGGAGTTACAGACGAAGGCATTTATTTTACCTTTATATGATCCTAGTCATCAACTTTCCAAATCGTCCTATGCTAACAAATATACTGAGCTGCATCAAAAATGGACCATACTCAAAAATGTTTTTAAAACATTATAATTAAAAAAAAAGAAATTGAGATATGAAAAACAAATAGTCAAACCTGAATTAAGAGGTCACGGTTGAGACAAAGAAAAGGGGGCCTTATAATTATAAGACAGGTGACCTCTTAAAAGAGGTTCAATTCATATGAAATTTTCTATGATAGGACAAGAAAAAGGTGGCCTCTTAATACAGGTGACTGCATGGGTAGGTTCGACTGTACATAGCTAAATCATTTCAATAATAATAATAATAATAATAAATTCTTTATTTATAGAGGGTTACACAGTTAGTTGATAACTAATCTTCCCTGAGGCCCTCATACTGTCCAATCAACCATGTCTTGGTGCACACTCCATGTAATCCGTTTTTTTTTTATATATTCAATCTGAGAATTTGATTCATACTTTTCAATAACAATTTGTATTAAGGTTATAATAACATGTGTGTCAAAAGAAAAACTTGAGAAAACAATATCTCGTTTCAGATAAGTTTGGTTTAGGTTTATAGTGTTTAACGCCACTTTCAACAATATTTCAGTTATATTGTTGCGGTCAGTATTATTGGTGGAGGAAACCAGAGTATCCGGAGAAAACCACTGACCTGTTGCAAGTGACTGACAAACTTTATCACATGTTATATCGAGTACACCTCGCCATGAACGACATTCAAACACACAACGTTAATGGTGATAGGCACTGATTGGACAGGTAGTTGTACATTCAACTACAATACGATCACGGCAGCCTGTTTCATATAAGTTAAGGTGAGGTTATACCTGCTTACACTGCACCAACAGGACCACTTAATTAATGGAGTCATACGACTTCGACATTGTTGTATACAATAATTTGATCAATAAGAAGTGGGTAGTGTCATAGTAAGCTCACAGTATCACACTTTAAAAGCACTACTGTGAAAGGTCTTTATATGTACAGAAGATTGATTCCACATGTTACTCCCATGCAGCTCTGTTAATGCTGCCAGACATTATATAAAGAAACTATTTTTTATGTGGAATGTTACCATATTGTTTTTAACAGTTGAGCCTATTCAACAAGTAAAATATTATTTATTTTGGAAATGATCAAGTAACCCAATCTTCTAACAAAAACAGTTATTAATTGCTCATCTGGTTATTTCTACACAGTTTGGTGACATTTGTTACAGTTTGTAGTTTTCCATGAAAAGGTTTTTTTCATATTGCATAAGGTTCTACATTAAACTTTGTCATGTGGTGGTGGCCATCTTGAATTTTCATATTGCATAAGGTTCTACATTAAACTTTGTCATGTGGTGGTGGCCATCTTGAATTTTCATATTGCATAAGGTTCTACATTAAACTTTGTCATGTGGTGGTGGCCATCTTGAATTTTCATATTGCATAAGGTTCTACATTAAACCTTGTCATGTGATGGTGGCCATCTTGAATTACCAATCAAAACAAAAAATACATATATAGCCCAGGGATGTTTATTTTACAGCATGCATTAACACGAACTTGGTCTAAAAATAGATGACATAATCATGTAAAAGTTACCTTTTGAATTAAAAGGACCAGTTACTACAACATGCAGGTATTCTGAATGGTATGCATGCCTGAATGTGTTGATAACAATATACTTCAATCCACTATTTATCCACACATCCACTGCCAAAGTTGTAAGGAAACTTCCAATAAACGCACAGCTTATGGTGTTTAACTGAAACATAGCAATACAATAATATGACAAAGACTTTTTAGATTGAAAATTTGTGCCATCCTTACTTTTTTGTTTTATGTATTCATAGTTGAAATTTTGATATTTTCACCTTTTAATAATTGCTTAACAAATGATATTTACTGTGATTTTATATTACATTTTTTTGGCCTTCTGAAAACATATTTTGTGTTTATAATACAATAGTGTCTGGTCTTCTAGGGAAAAAAACATTTTGAGAACATTTTTATGACTGTTCACAAAATTTGATTAAACAGAATGTTACATTCAGCAAGACACACATATTTTAGATTTACTTTGTTGTGGAAATTGTTGTTGATTTCTATTTAGGTATCGTATGACAAGGTCGTTATTACCCAGTCACCACAATCTAATTCACTTTTCCGAACATCCGGGCATTTAATAATTGAAGACAGTGAAGCGGCAGGAATCCTCAAGATGTTACCTTGATTTCAATGCAAAATTTGAATTTTGTTTTTCTAAAATATAGTAAACCTGTCATATATAGATTGAAGAAAATCAAACTAGATCTCTGATTTATAGTAAACAAAGACAAGAGATGGTTTTAATTACAATATTTAATTTCTGTTGGTAGAGATATAAAAGATACATTGAAGTTTATGTAGAATCCTGAGATCCTTGCTTGGCTTCGCCGACTAATACTTTCTTTATAGTAGAAATGATAATATTGAGTGGTCAATTACTTATTGCGATGTCACTCAGGAATCAAGAATTGCATCATTTATTTTATTATTAGTTCAAAGACTTTGTAAATGAATGAAATTTCACAAATGGATCATATTGCTTACATTAAAAAAAATTATTCTTACGAATAAATTTTATGAATGAATTTTACTGGGCAGATAAATTTTCTCAGCACTTGGTTTACAGACAAATCTGATTCAACCTTACACTTGGATAATACAACTTCTTTTCCCTGACTTAGGCGACAGAAATGTTTCCAAATTTATATGAATTGCATGTTCATTTCTCATGATTGTAAATCAATTAAAAATTATTCTAAAACAGCCAACTTATGATTCAATAGTTAAAAGTACAGAAAATGTGGTTCCGGGAATAATTAAGAAAAAACATCTTAAAACTTGAGAAAAAAGTGATCATAAGTGTGACTCTAAGAATGAGATGATACTGTCTCAGTGATTAATCATGACTGGGGTAAAGCTGATGACCGTAATTGTAATTACGGTCATCCCAAAATGGCGGACGTGGAATCAGGTAAGAATATTTTTTGTCAATTAAATTGGTTCTATAATGTATTTTAAATGCATTGGTATGATAGTAATCTATGAACTTATCACAAGGAAATCACAAATTACGACTGAAAAATGTATATGAAAGAGAAAATCCGATTTTAAAAAATCGCTGAGGTGACCGTAACTCAAAACTGAGATGACCTTGCAAATACGCTACGATATAATTAAAATTTTGCTGAAAGTGGTCTTAAACACCATAACCCTAACCTTTAATATTTCTTAAAGTTTTTCATACCAACCACTTTTGTCCAGTACAATAATAGAACTGATAGTATTAACACTGCAACACAAAATACCATCCCATAATTATATTTTATTGACCAATAACTGATGTTTCCTGCAAAAAATGGTCTCGTAAATTAATAATAAAGGATATCAGTGTAACTGAACATGAGAGACTATCTAATTTTAGACATGGACACAAATCAAGTTAAGGAACAGCGCTTTCATTGCATTTTAGCTCACCTGACCCTTCGGGTCAGGTGAGCTATTGCTATCACTGGGCGTCCGTCGTCCGTCTGTCGTTAGCTTTTTGCATTTTAATCAACTCCTCTAAAACCACTGGGTCAATTTGAACCAAACTTTGGTGGAATGGTTCTTGGGTGGTCCCCTTTCAGAATTGTGTCCGACAATCCCCCCTCCCTGCCAACCAAGATGGCTGCCATTACTAAAAATAGAAAATTCAGCAAAAAATCACTTAAAATTTATCTTCTCTGAAACTGCCGGGGCAATTGGGCCCAAACTATGGTGGAATGGTCTTCAGATGGTCCTCTTTGACAATTGTGTCCGACGACCCCGGCCGCCAACCAAGATAGCCGCCGTTACTAAAAATAGAATATTTGGCAAAAAAATCACTTAAAAATTATCTCCTCTGAAACTACTCGGACAGTTGGCCGCAAACTATGGTGGAATGGTCTTTAGGTTGTCATCTTTCAGAAATGTGTCCGACGACCCTGCCCGCCAACCAAGATGGCCACCGTTACAAAAAATAAAAAATTCAGCATAAAATCACTTAAAAATTATCTCATCTGAAACTGCAGGGCCAATTGCGCCCAAACTATGGTGAAATGGTTATTAGGTGATCCCCTTTCAGAATTCTGTCCGACGACCTCGGTCGCCAACCAAGGTGGCTGTCGTTACTAAAAATAGAAAATTCGGCAAACAATCACTTAAAAATTATCTTCTCTGAAACTGCTGGGCCAATCGGGCCGAAACTATGGTGGAATGGTCCTCTTTCAGAATTGTGTCCGACGACCCCGGCTACCAACCAAGATGGTCACCGTTACTAAAAATAGAAAATTTGGCAAAAAATCACTTAAAAATTATCTCCTCTGAAACTGCTGGGCCAATTGGACCCAAACTATGGTGGAATGGTCTTTAGGTGATCCCCTTTCATAATTCTGTCCGACGATCCGGCTGCCAGCCAAGATGTCCGCCATTACTAAAAATAGATAATTTGGCAAAAATCACTTAAAAATTATCTCCTCTGAAACCGCTGGGTCAAATGGGCCCAAACTATGGTGAAATGGTCTTTAGATGGTCTACCTTCAGAATTATATCCGACAACCCCGCCCGCCAAAGAAGATGGCGACTATTGCTAAAAATAGAAGATTCGCCAAAATTCACTTAAAAATTATCTCCTCTGAAACTGCTGGGACAACTTTGAGCCAGGTGAGCGATTACAGGCTCCTAGGAGCCTCTAGTTTACATTTCAAAGTCACAACAGAATCTTCAATTATGAGCTTTACTCATATCATATAATGAGTGTGAAACAGCCCCTTGACTTCAGTTGATTGATTGATTGATTTATGGTGTTTTAACGCCACTTTCAACAATATTTCAGCAATATCATGTCGACCAGTTTTAGTGGTGGAGGAAGCCGACCATTGGGCAAGCAACTGGTAAACTTTATCACTTGCGGCTGCGAGTCGAGTGCACCCTTTTTGTAATTTACAAAGCCGGGCGTGAACCCACGCGTATTGTATGAGTTGTTAGATCCAGCGACCTAACTCATTGAGCCACCCAGGCCCCGACTTCAGTTGAGCAGCTAGAACGCTTTACTTCAGTAGAAAGAATTTTTTACTAAATTAATGCCATTTTTATTGTATTCATCATGTGTTTTATGTTGCTGATTAATTAATAAACTTGAAATGAAATAAAAAATCTAGATTTTTTTTTCTATACCAAATTAAATGAGGGGAAAAGCCATTAGAATATTCAGTGGCTTTCTACAAAAAAAATCAAAATTAATAACTGAAATTCAATATATAATTAATGTTTGTATTGCCGTAAATTACTTGAAATCAGTGTATATTACCAAACGGAGTGTAGAAAAGGATGCAGGCAAATAGGTAACCAGCAGTCAGACCTGGAACCAGTACAGACAATACTGACTGGCCAAGACACCACCAAACCATCAATCACAGGACAGCAGCAACTGGTGCTAAGATACAGGACACAACTATTGTCACTAAAAAGATATTATTTTATGTGTAATGCATGTACTGCTGAATGGGGAATTTTGAAATCCTACTCATTACAAGGACTCTGGTTTTTAGCTTAAATTCCAAGACATTATGTTTTGTTTACTTGTCAGTCACCAAAATTTCCACCATTCCTAGATTGTTTTGTAGGGGGTTCATGTTTTATTTATGTTATTTGTATTTATTAACGTATACTGGTGTCCAACACCACGATGTTCGTGTCATTCAACAGTAACACGATTGTCACATGTTTAGCAGGAACTGCTAGCCCTTCAGGAACACCTGAGTTCGCCCCCGGGTTTTAGTGGTGTTTTTGCTGCTTGCTCTAGTTTTCTGTGTAATATTTTGTAGATCATTCTTGTTCTTTTGTCCTTTTTCTTTTGGCCATTGTATTGTCTTTGGTTCTTTGACATACATCATCTTCAAACGTTTCTTTTAGGTAGAATTATTAGCCATCAATGTTAAAACTTTTTTCTCCCATTATGACGTCATTTTAACCTGATGGCTTGTGGTTAAAATTTTTAATTTAACTCTCTTCAGTGGAGAAATATCGTAACCCACGGGCAACTGAAGGAGAATCTATATTTTCATAATTACTGGTGCTTAACACCACTTTAAGTATTTCATCTATATTGTTGACGTTAGTTTTATTTGTGGAGGAAACCAAAGACAAGCAGCAAGTCACTGACATACTTTATCATATGAATTTGTATGCCTCAACATTTTTGGCTGGAATCAGACGAGTGAGTGAGTGATTGTTGTTTAACACAAACTCAGCAATTTTTCAGCTATAATATTATATCATGCCTCATGGTGAGAACAAGTTCATTTTCAATGAGATGTTGGTGAAATCCGCATTGTACTAGACGAACACGCTTGGATTTTTATAGTGCTAGCTCACTGAAGCAACACTCCGTGGATAGACATGTCGCTCCACTCGGACACATTATCCTGATTTACAAGCAAACCAGCAACAAATACCAATTTTATAGTCTTTGGTATGACCCAATGGGAGCTAAAACCCACGATCTACATGTTAACCATTACACCACAGATGCACTTGGAATCATACGATCATGGCTACAACAGTCTCTATTATCTTTAATGAAGATTGTAAATTCTGCTATAAACAGACATGTCAGAAATAATGCAACAGTTTAGTTAGTTTGGCCTTTAACATTTGATATCACTTACCAATTAGTGATTGAGTAGTAACAATACACAATACTAAGTAGAACACAACAAACAATCTACAGAAAGACATCAGAAAAATACATGAAATAAACAAAAACTAGAGGATCAGCCCACTGAGCCTGTATCGCTCACCTGACAATAGAAGGATACTGAAGCAAATTTCAAAGGGAGATAATCATTACCTTAACTGTTTTCTATATTTATGCATAAAAGATAATGTTAAGTGAGAGCAGCTCTCCTTTTTGTAAATTTTCATATGGTGCATTAGCTGCGTAAAGTTCCACCGAAGTGAGATAATCATTTTGGAATATTAGGGGTTTAGAGGTCATATGATAATATGGCTAGATAATTTGCTAGAGTTCAATGCTCTGCCCTTTATATGTAAGTCTTCATTTTGTGCAGTTTTTGATTCAAATGCAATAATTAGTTTGAGAGGAGTTGCACTTTACAAGGGAGATGGACAGTCTGATAGGACAGACAGACAGACAGGCTGATCTCAATTGGTGTGGGGGAGGTAAAAATAAATAAAAAAAAAAACAATTTTCAGTTTTATTATTGTTTTTCCGCTGGTTTTTTAAATCTAAACATTGTCATTTAATGGAAAGTATTTTTGTATATCTTACTCAAATGATAGAAGTTTTAAAATGTGCTATTTCCATTCTATCATTTTTGCTATGCTCATGAACAAAAATTGAATTTTGGTGTTTAACGCTACTTTCAGCTATATCAGGGCGACTAGTTTTAGTGGTGGAAGAAGCCGGAGTACATTGAGAGATTATTGCCATGTAGCTGCAGTTAAAATATGAGCTCATTTTGACTTATACTAAAGCAGCAATGGACAATTGAAGAAATTGCTATTTTTAGTAACATCAACCATCTTGAATGGAAGGCAGCGCTGTCAGACATAATTTTGAAAAGGACACACCCATGGACCATCCCTGCCAGGTTTGGTTTAATTTGGTTTAGTGATTTCAGAAAAGAAGATATAAATGTGATCTTTTATCAAAATATGCCTAATTTGCATAATCAGTATAAATTGGCTGAAAGAAAAATTACACAGAAAAATCTGGAATATATGTTAAACTACTCCTTGCGATGTAGCTGCAGTTTAAATTTGATCTCATTTTGACTTATACTAAAGCAGCAATGGACAATTGAAAAATCTATTTTTAGTAACAGCAACCATCTTGAATGGAGGGTGGGGCTGTCGGACACAACTTTTGAAAGGGACACACCCAGGGACCATCTATGCCAGGTTTGGACCTTACATAGATGCTTCCTGCTTCCTGCTTCCTGCCAAGTTTGGCTCTATTTTGGCCAAGCTGTTTCAGAGGTGAAGATTTTTTTAACATTAGCCAATCAGAAAAAAAGAATTAATCTTGGCGGCCATGTTTTGGCCGAATGGAACCCAATGAAGAAGCTTTATAGAGGATCTTACATAGATGCTTCCTGCCAAGTTTTGCTCCATTTGGCCAAGTAGTTTCAGAGGAGGAGATTTTTTTAAACAGTAGCCAATCAGAAACAAGAATTGCCCTTGGTGGCCATATTTGTTGGTGGAACGGAACGAAATGGGGAAACTTTATAAAGGACCTTACATAGATGCTTACTGCCAAGTTTAGTTCCATTTGACCGAGTTGTTTCAGAGGAGAAGATTAAAATATGAAAAAGTTAACAGACGGACGACGGACGCCAAGTGATGACAATACCTCACATGGACCTTTGGGCCAGGTGAGCTAAAAAAAATGATGAAAAAAGGGCAATAACTCCTAGACGGGTAATTAGATTTACTTCAAAATTGCAGGGCATGTAGATCTTGACAAGCTGAACATGTTTTCAGTTTACACTTAACATCTATTTCTTATAGTGTTTGAAATAAAGGATGAAAAGTATAACATTTTTAAAATTTGATGAAAAAAGGGCAATAACTTCAAGATGGGTAATCAACTTTACTTTAAAATTGCAGGCTAGGAAATCTTGACATGCTGCACATGTTTGCTGTTTAAACTTAACATCTATCTCTTATAGTTTTTGAAATAAAAAACGAAAAGTATTAAAATTTTGAAAATTTGATGAAAAAAGGGCAATAACTCCAAGAAAGGTAATCAGATTTTCTTCAAAATTTCAGGGTATTTAGATCGTGCTGTGCTGATCATTTTTATCCCGTCAGATATCTGATATTATTAATGTTTTTGAGTTATTACCAAAAACGTGCAATTTTACCATATGTTCTATTTTTAGTAACAGCGCCATGTTTGTTGGCCGAATGGAACCAAATGAAGAAATTTATAGAGGATCTTACATAGATGTTTCCTGCCAAATTTGGCTCCATTTGGCCAAGCAGTTTCAGAAGAGAAGATTTTTATAACATTAGTCAATCAGAAACAAGAATTGCCCTTGGCGGCCATATTTGTTGGCGGAATGGGATGAAATGAAGAAACTTTATAGAGGACCTTATATAGATGCTTTCTGCCAAGTTTGGTTCCATTTGGCCAGTTGTTTCAGAGGAGTAGATTAAAATATGAAAAAGTTAACGGACGGACGACGGACGATGGACGGACGCCAAGTGATGGCAATACCTCACATGACCCTTCGGGTCAGGTGAGCTAAAAAAACACACAAACAATAGTTTCTCCCTTATAAGGCCGCTCCTTGTCTCTGTGTGAATCAGTATTTGAACAGACAACATATGAACTGAGGAATTTGGTACTGGTCCCTGTGTTAATCATAAATGTTTGAACAGACAGTAGTCAGGAGAATGTGATCTTTGTGTGAGCATATCTTAGTGATTGTATTGAACCAGACTTTCCCTTTTCCACCAGTAATCCCCACGCTGTACAGCATACTCTCATCATACCACCTCTGTTTAATCCGCCACCATCACTTGTCGCCATCAAATTTCAAAGTGAAAATATAAAAAAAAAATCATGTAGTTTATGTGTAAATTTCTCCCTCAATATATTGCCACACTTTCTTATTACCAAAATATAACTTAGTCTAAAAGGTGACCATATAACGAGGGTGTATTGTATATTAAGTTGAACTTACTTTCTTAGTGGAGAAGCAACAAGTACCAACTTTATAGTCTTTGGTTTGACTCGAACCCACGATCTGTTTGGAAATATCTGTGCCCAGCAAAACATAAAAGCAGTCCCACTATTCCAAACATTGTAAGCAACACCTTACCAGCAGTGTCTGCAAAAATAAGACAGTTATTTGTCTATGCATGGTATCTTTTCAAATTATTGAATTCTACAGCAAACAAATAATTTTAATGAATATAATAATTGATTATAATATGGCATGCTACTTTCGCTTTGTAAACAAAACTGTTCTCTAAATAGCACAATTATTTTTAGCACATGCACGAAGTCCTATCGGTGTTTTTCAGTGTATTTCACTTGACTATTTGATCGCGTAAACCAGAAATTAAAGTAATAAAAATAGAAATAAATAATGCTTTGTTTGAATCTTAATGGAATAAAAAAAAATGTATTTGGAAGGACAGAATTAATCTTCCACCTTCATTCAAGCTCAATATTTCACTAAGTAGATTAGACAAAACAAATTCTTCAAACATATGGGTTGGGGGAGACTTTAATTTAGGTAACATAGACTGGTCAACTCCTTCATTCATAACTGGAAAACCAGATGCAAAACAACACCACCAACTTCTTGATATAATTGCAGACCATAACTTACATCAAGTAACTGACAAATCAACACGAAATGAGAGAATATTAGACCTTCTACTCATGAACAATCCATCAAATCTTAATAAATTATGCACTCTCCCTCCAATTGGGCTAGCAGACCATGCCATAGTATATGCTGAAATTGACACATGGTTAAAAAGAGTCAGAGAAACACCAAGAAAAGTAATGAAATACAAGGAAGCAAATTGGGATCAAATTAAAAAAGATCTGGAAAATACTTTAACAACCATAAATGACATATGTGAAAAGAGTGATAGAAACATACTCTGGAACACATTCAAAAATGACATAATTAACTCGATAGAATCAAACATCCCACATAAACTACTAACCTACATACAAAGACTTCCCTGGATAAACAACAATTTACGCCAACTTATAAATAAAAAGAACAAATACCACAGGAAGAAAAACCAAAATCCTTCAATATATAAAAAAACTAAAACATACAGTACAAAAAGAACAACGCAAAGCTTACTGGAAATATATTGAGAACATCATATTTGACCTACCCATTAAAGACTCCGATCAACATCAGTACTCGGATTATAAACCAAAAAAGCTTTTTAGCTACTTCAAAAGCATTAGGAATGACAACTCTGGCATTAGCCCACTGAAAAAAGAAGGTATACTCTATACTGATACAGTAGAAAAAACAAACATTCTTAACCAACAGTTCCAATCAGTATTTACACACGACCCACCACATGCCATACCTGACAAAGGTCCTAGTCCTCATCCTATAATGGAACAAATACATATAAATGAAAAAGGTGTGCTGAACCTCTTAAACAAACTTAACCCTCACAAAGCATGCGGTCCAGATAACATAAACAGTAGAGTGATAAAAGACCTAAAAGAACAAGTTGCTCCAATCTTGACCAAAATATTTACAAAATCAATAGAACACTGGCACCATACCCAAAGACTGGAAACACGCAAATGTTGCACCAGCATTCAAAAAGGGAGAAAGGTACAAAGCAGAAAATTACAGACCAATATCATTAACATGCATCTGCTGTAAACTGATGGAACACGTAATAACCAGCAACATTATGAAACACCTCGACTCAAACAATATTTTATATGATTTACAACATGTTTTCAGAAAAGCAAGATCATGTGAGTCGCAACTCCATCAGTTCATACAAGAATTAAATACCAACAATAACAAAATATACAAACAGACTTGATTATTATGGATTTTGCCAAAGCATTCGATAAAGTTTCCCACCGTAGATTATTATACAAACTGGAATATTACGGAATACAAACCCATACTCTAAACTGGATTCAGGCATTTTTAACAGATAGAACACAAACAGTAGTAATTGATGGAGTAACATCTAACACAGTGCCAGTTACATCAGGCGTTCCACAGGGTACAGTACTCGGCCAATTCTTTTCCTAATTTATATCAATGACTTTCCGGAATATCTTACACACAGCAAACTAAGACTCTTTGCAGATGACAGTATCATTTATAAAGAAATAACATGCCAGGACGACTGCAAGAAACTACAATCTGACCTTGATGCAGCTGCAAGGTGGGAATCCGATTGGCTTATGGCTTTCCACCCAGATAAATGTACAGTACTCACCATCACTCAAAAGAAAACACCCTTCAAACATGATTATATACTTCACAATCACATTCTCGAACCAGTAACTTCAGCAAAATACCTTGGAGTTACACTACAATCAAACCTTAAATGGAACACCCACATCGACAATATCACTTCAAATGGAAATAAATCTCTTGGATACTTAAAAAGAAATTTACAGATGTCAAACCCTGAAGTAAAATCTCGGGCATATCAAGCACTAGTAAGGCCAAAGCTTGAATACAGCTGTAGTATCTGGGACCCTCATACACATGACAACAAAAACAAACTGGAAATGGTCCAAAGACGAGCTGCTCGCTATGTTCAAAACAATTACCATAATACTAGTAGTGTCACTTCAATGATTGACACTCTAGGTTGGCAAACTTTAGCTGAGCGCCGTCTTAAAACCAGATTGATCATGATGTACAAAATAACACACGCTCTAACTGCTATCCCAAACAACATACTCATCCCAACTGACAGCAGAACTAGAAAATCACACAATCAGACATTTAGGCATATAACAACACAAAAAGATACATACAGATGGTCATTTTTTCCACACACTATAGTACAATGGAACATCTTACCACATACCATTATCTCAAGTCCATCAATAGACTCTTTCAGAGAACAGCTAACACCCGCTGTTCTCTTAAGCATTTAGTATCAAATACAATTGTACATAGTTTTAAATTTTTTGTTATATTCACACTTTTGATTTCACTTTATTTAACTTTCAAAAATTTATGTAAATATGTTTTACCCACGCATGCAACAGTACGTAATCTTCAACGTCTTGAAGGAGTACTGTATACCTAAAGAAGAAGAAGAAGAAGAAGAAGCATTGCGAGTCTCTAAGGTCAGGATTCAAATATTTGACAAAAGGGTTTTAAGACATTGTGGGAGTGGAGAGGGGAAACATTTTTAACTTATTCTTGAAATATATGTCACGTGTGGATGAGTGCCCCCCCTCCCCACTCCCTAATTGTTTATCTTGTTAAGTGTTCATATTACAATTCACCGCTGAGAGGTACATGAGTAATACTTACTAACATAGTTGCCAAGATTACGTGAATATGTTGTTATGGAGACATAAGCAGCCATTTTGTCACCATGTTGAACATAAGATTATAAATGCTTCCTCGCCCTGTGTAGGTTGGGAGCTTCAACAACGGCAGGGTGGATAATGAGTATTTTATTTCTTTCAACTGAAACAGATATTTACGTGTTAGGTTGGATAAAATAAGATAATATTTCTTGTCTCTAAAAAGTTTTTTTCCCACAAGAATAGCTTTTTTTGTTTGTTTGTTTGTTTGATGGTGTTTAACGCCACTTTCAACACTATTTCAGTTATATCGTGGCGGTCAGTTTCATTGATGGAGGAAACAGGAGTACCATCGATCTGTCTCAAGTCAATGACAAAGTTTATCACATAATGTTGTACACCTCGCCCTGTTCGAGATTCGAACTCACAACATCAGTGGTGATAGCCACTGATTGCATAGGTTGTTTTTTTTTGTAAAATTATGGACGGGGTATGTTTGTTCCCCTAAGCCCGAAATGTATTTTCACACAAAACAAACATCATATTTCTATTTTGTTTAGAACAGCATGGTCATATAAATGATTTTTTTTATCATTCATAACAAGATAATTTTTCTATACATTCTGTATTTTCAACCAGAGGCTCTCAAGAGCCTGTATCGTTCACCTGGTTATAACAAGAACCAATTGGTCCTATGTAAAAACTATGTCCTGCGGTGGCGGCCATCTTGGATTTAAGATCGGCATAAAAAGCCCAAACTTAGAGGACCTTCAAATGATTATTCTCGGACAGTTTGGTTTCAATTGTCCAAGTGGTTTAAGAGAAGAAGCGCTTTGACACATTTTTCCCATTGGGTCCAATGTTAAACTAAGTCCTGCCGTAGTCGCCATTTTGAATTTTATATCGGAACAAAACACCTGAAGTATGTAGCGGACCATTCAATGAACATCCATGTACAGTTTGGTTTTAATCATATTTGTAGTTTCTGAGAAGTCATTTGAACATATTCCCATAGGGTCCAATGTTAGTTTATTTCCTGCAGTGGAGGCCATCTTGGATTTCCGATCTGCATTAAAAAAACCTACATTTTGTAGAGGACCTTCCAATGATCATTCCTGGCCGGCTTGGTTTAAATTGTCCAAGTGGCTTCAGAGAGGAAGCGTTTTGAGACACTTTTCCCATAGGGTCCAATGTTAAACTAAGTCCTGCTGTAGCTGCCATCCTCCATTTTATATCGGAACAAAATACCTAAACTTTGTAGAGGACCATCCAATGAACATTACTGTCTAGATTGGATTCAGTCTGATTTGAAGTTTCTGAGAAGAAGGCACTTGAACATTTTCCAATAGGGTACAATGTTAATATATGTCCTGAGGTGGCGGCCATCTTGAATTTCCGATCAGCATAAAAAACAAAAACTTTGTAGAGGACCTTCCAATGATCATTCCTGGGCAGTTTGATTTCAATTGTCCAAGTGGTTTCAGAGAAGAAGCGTTTTAAAACATTTTCCCCATAGGGTCCAATGTTAAACTAAGACCTGCTGTAGCCGCCATTTTGAATTTCATATCGGAACTAAAAACCTAAAGTTTGTAGAAGACCATCCAATGAACATTCATGAATTTTGAAAAATCTCTAACATGACAGTAACTGAAAACTGCAATTACGGTCATCTCAGTTTTCAGTTACGGTCATCTTAGCGATTTTTTAAAATCGGATTTTCTCTTTCGTATACATTTTGCTGTCGTAATTTGTGATTTCCTTATGATAAGTTCATAGAGTACTATCGCACCAATGCATGTGCCATTTAAAATACATTACAGAAACAATTTAATCGACAAAAAAGATTCTTACCCGATTCCACGTCCGCCATCTTGGGATGACCGTAATTGCAGTTACGATCATCAGCTTTACCCCAGTGTACATGTGTTAATGTGGACTTTAATGATTAGTGGCGATTGAAAAAACATATTTGTATTATCAAACTTCAGGGTTGGAACAGAGTAGAAATGCTCTGCAAGCCTCAAACTTCTACCTGTTCATAAGCCTCACACAAATAAATTTAATACTGTCAAATCTGCCTATGTGGTCATCTCTATTAAGCAGTCACCTGTCCTGTCATAGAAATTTCATATGAATGAAACCTCTATTAAGGTGTTACCTGTCTTATAAGACCACTTTTTCTTTGTCTCAAAGGTTACCTCTTAATACATGTTTGACTGGTTTCAGAGACAATGTTTGTATTTCTATATATAATTCCAGGACACTATATAAAATTCTCATTCGATTTTCAAAAATGGGTTAGAATCCCAGAATGCATCCTAATTGAACCAGCTCTATTTAAACATAAAAAAGAATTATGAATACTGACTGTTTTACCATTCTCCTGAATATTTTCAACAGTTGTCATCTTTGAAAACTCCATCAAAAAGAGCTTGTTGTGACAAGTCATTATCATTATCCCCAATGTAATAACGTATAAAAGATATGACATCTGGGTCAAGGCAGCTGACTTTTCACAGCTATCATCTTTTGTAGAGCTATCCCCCCCCCCCCATTGGTACTTGACATCAGTGATATCACTCTGGTACGAGAGGTGGAAGTTAGGATCATTCTCCATGTTAAACTCTAGATTGCATCCCCCTGGTACAGGAGTCAAAGCTAACAATAACATAAGACAGAAAACATTAAATAATCAACAAATATTTAACCATCATTTACATAAAATCTTGATTCAATCATATATTTCCTTTTAATTTATTAATATCATACAATAAGTAATGTATTCGGGTAATGTACATTTTTCCCGGAGAAAACCACGACCTGTCGCAAGTCACTGACAAACTTTATCGATACAACATTATTTGATAAAAGTTTGTCAGTGACCTGAGACAGGTCGATGGTTTTCTCCACCAGTAAAACTGACAGCCGCGATGTAACTAAAATATTGTTGAAAATGTCGTTAAACACCATAAACCAACAACCTACATTTTACCACAATAAAAAAAAACAAAGTTGTCACATGAAAACATGTGATTACATCAATGGTGTAATGCCGGGTGTAATGGTAAGTGTGCTTGCCTCGAATGAAGTAGATCATGTGTTCAAGCCCCTACTTGGTCAAAACAAAGACTATCAATTTGGCATCTGCAACTTCTCCAATAAGCATGCAGCATTACGGAATAAGAGCAAAGACAAATTGGTTTGGAATCAGAAACAGTGGCATGTCTACCCACAGACTGTTGTTTCAATGAGCTAGCACTATAAAAATCCAATTAAGCATATTGGTTTAGTACAAAAATGGAAATCATCATTTCATTGAATTAACTTGATCTCGTTATGGTATAACTGAAAACTTATCACTCTTCTTAGAGTATGTCAGTGAATTGAGGCAGGTCAGAGGTGTATTTGATACAGTTTGATATGATAGTATTTGTCAGTGAATTGTGGCAGATCAGAGGTGTACTTAATACATCTTTATGTGATAGAGTTTGTCAGTGAATTGAGGCAGGTCCAGAGGTGTACTTGATACAGTTTGATATGAAAATATTTGTCAGTGAATTGTGGCAGGTCAGAGGTCATATTCGCTAGCCAAGGGTTACGATCCGCTCTACTCATCTTCACCCTTAGCATCGCTAGACGGATTTTCGAGGTCACACGGTGACAGTTTATATGTAATGCAGCTAGTGGTAGCGGCAACCGATCAGAACACGCTTTACAACGTGTCAACAAAGACATCTTTTCCATCTATGATAGCCGTTATAGATTTGCTCTGATTGTCTGTCATTGAGTTTATATTCAATTGTTCACAAATCTTCGCTTGAAAATCAGCCATAATATTAATCTCGAGTAAATTTTCAGATCCTTATAACGAAAGGAAATGAAAGTCTCTCGTCGATTGGCTGAAAATGACATCATTACAAGGGGCGCAACTGTCAAAATCCAGCAGGTGGCAGTGCGCGGGAATTACGAAAATCCGTTTAACGATGCCAAGGGTGAAGATGAGTAGAGCGGATCGTAACCCTTGGCTAGCGAGGATGGTCAGAGGTGTACTTAATGCATCTTTATGTGATAGAGTTTGTCAGTGAATTGTGGCAGGTCAGAGGTGTACTTGATACAGTTTGATATGATAGTATTTGTCAGTGAATTGTGGCAGATTAGAGGTGTACTTGATACAACTTTATGTGAGAGAGTTTGTCAGTGAATTGTAGCAGGTCAGAGGTGTACTTGATACATCTTTATGTGATAGAGTGTTTCGGTGAATTGTGGCAGGTCAGAGGTGTACTTGATACAGTTTGATATGATAGTATTTGTCAGTGAATTGTGGCAGATCAGAGGTGTACTTGATACCACTTTATGTGATAGAGTGTGTCGGTGAATTGTGGCAGGTCAAATGTGTACCTGATGCAACTTTATGTGATAGAGTTTTTCAGTGAATTGTGGCAGATCAGAGGTGTACTTGATACAGTTTGATATGATAGAATTTGTCAGTGAATAATAGCAGGTCAGATACAACTTTATGTGATATAATTTGGCAGTGAATTGTGGCAGGTCAGACAGAGGTGTACTTAATGCAACTTTATGTGATAGAGTGTGTCCGTGAATTGTGGCAGGTCAAATGTGTACCTGATACAACTTTATGTGATAGCGTTTGTCAGTAAATTGTAGCCGGTTGGAGGTGTACTTGATACATCTTTATGTGCTAGAGTTTGTCAGTGAATTGAGGCAGGTCAGAGGTGCACTTGATACAGTTTGATATGACAGTATTTGTCAGTGAATTGTGGCAGGTCAGAGGTGCACTTGATACAGTTTGATATGATAGAATTTGTCAGTAAATTGTGGCAGGTCAGAGGTGTACTTGATGCATCTTTATGTGATGGAGTTTGTCAGTGAACATCACCTTTATTCCAGTTTCTAAGCCTCATGCACATTTATTTTATATTTTAAGACACTGCACTACTATTTTCTATATATTCAATCATGTTCTTGCAGCAATAACAAATATTCAGAATATTTCTTTTTATCAACACATTAACTGCCTTTACGTTTGAATGTAAAACATCGATAAAATAATATTTACCATTTTCAACAAATGTGACGACCACCAGAACTACCAGCGTCAAGTTGTGGTTTGATGCTATGAAGACATTAAGAGTTGTCTGTTCTTTCACAACAATCAGGACTCCAACACTATGTCCTGTTTATGACGTTTCACTGGTGATATTGCGATATAATGACAGGGTGATATTTTTGAATTGCGAGTGAGCCTGAAAAATTCCATACCTGGTGGTACTTGTAATATTGGAAACAGAAAGTGTTGTATGACTTCTCGGTGAAAGGTTAATCAATTCAGGTGTGTTCGGTTTCAGCGCTAAAAAAGTAATTTATCGTTAATGGTTGTGCATAATACACATACAAATCTGTCCTGAATTTTCAATTACTTCTAACTTTATTTATGCAAACCAATCCCAAATTGGGACATACAATGTATATACAATACACAATACAAAAGATAAGAAAAAAAGTAATTTTTTAACTTGTATTCGGATCCTAATTACAAAGGATGTAACCGTTTTAATATCAGATGGTATTAATCAGTGCTCAAATAAGGAAAAAACATTATACACAATTTTTTTCTTCTTCTTCTGCTGCTGGTTATGGCAAACATTCAAAATACTCAAAATTACTTGCTGGCCTGCGTGGACATGTTCTTAAGTATTGAAAATATCTACATTTAATTAAAACAAAAATTATATTTATTTTAATTTTTCAATTTAAGATAAAAACAAACACTGATTTATTTGAGGAGCCGTCGTGGTCATGATCGTATAGTAGTTTACAACTACCTGTGCAATCAGTGGCTATCACCATTTCAGTTGTCAGTTCGAATCTCGCTCATGGAGAGGTGTACTCGATAGTGATGAGAATCGATCATCGGTGACGATAGCCTACTAAATGTATTAACTAACTATAATTACTCAGTCTTATTTCGATAGGAAGTTTAACAAAAGTAAAGAGTTGAACAAAATTGCTGTGGTTGCTGATGATTTTAAAATATACTGATCAGAACACTATGAATGTTAGAAAACGTGGTTGCTAAAACATTTCGGTTAAATAGAATATGTAATATCTATTTTTACTATACCTCAGTATATACTTTCTTAAAGCTTTTTTAAAGAAATAAAAATGCTATTGTTTCACATTTTTAACAATGAGACTATTGACCGGTCAATAGTTTTCAAGACTATTGACTGCTGCTGAACTATTTACTGGCAATTTAAAAAACATGTTTATTGTTGATATTTTTTCTTAATATTACCATTAAGAACTTCTATTTGTGTCTTTTTAATAGCCATATTTTCTCAGATTTCCTAGATTGCCTTTGGTATAATAAAACACTTATTTACTGGTTATTCGGACAATAGCAAGTTTATTGTCCCCCTCGACACCAACTATAAAATAGTTGGATGCGGGGGACAATAAAATTGCTATTGTCCTCATAGCCAGTAAATAGGTGTATAATATTTTATTTAAGAATACAAGTCTGGACACAGAAATGTGCTGTCCAAAAGGAAAGTGTGGATGTGGATGTCAATATTTCATATTATTTAGCTTAAAAAAAAAATCATGGACACAGGGATATAAAAGTGTATCGTTAATAATAAATTAATAAATAAAAAGTTCAGATTTTACATTAGAAGTAAATCTCATTTACAAAACCACTGATATTTTTGTTCAATTTTTAGCGCTGATTTAAGCTTTAGACGCAACAAATTTTTATTTTTCTCTTTGAACTGTCGAGACATAACAATTATTTAACTGTAAAATTCACAAATAAAATTCACCCCCCTCCCCCATTTTTCCCCCTTTTTTCTTGCTTAAATCAATGATAAACAATATTCCAGAATCAAACTAATGAATAAATATTACATAGATTTCTTTAACATGCATTTTGCATTGTCAAGATTCTATATTTATAAACTATTGACCTGAGTAACCTTGCTAAACCATGCAGAGTCAGTGTGTCTTAAATCGGTCATCCAATCAGGACGCTCATTATTGTCCAAGATAAAAATACATCGCTAAGATTACCTGTGGGTGTTTCTCCACTCGTAAATTTACATAGAAATCGGAGATATTTCGTCATAAAACTTCACACATGGTTTTGTCTATCATATTTCTTGAAGACAAACATAAAATTGTATTCATTTATCAATATTTTATGAGTATCAACAGTTTTTTCAACACCGTATCTGTTCACGTGACTACACATGCTACTCACAGTGACCCGTGACCCACATTAGCACGTGTGAGCAGTCTTTTGTAAATATGGTATATAATTATATTTGCTGTGCGGTCAATAATTTTCACTATTTCTTGATGGTTTTTTTTTTTAGAAATATTTTTATTTCACAGTATTTAGCATTATTAAATCTGGTTTGATAGCACAGTCTAGGTTTTATATTACCATAATTGCGAGCTCAGTTTTAAACCTTTCAGTAAGTCATTGTACTTTTCTTAAATATGACTTTAGGCGACATACACCGGAACCAGTGTGAATCCCGCAATATCTACGGGTACCGCCGTAGCTTCAAACAATTATACAGACATATGGGTATGATTAGGTGTTTCTAGTCTGTGCACTATTTGCCAGGTTTACTTACCGGTTTACTTGATTTAGCAGAAATAATGATATTTTGACACATTTATCTTTGAGTAGAATCTTGATTTAATTCGTTGCCACTTGTAATTCATATTTTTTACCCAATTTCTATTTTGATTGTTTCAAATTCTTTGCTTCGCCTGATAAATGTTTAACCTTTTAACATGTTCAAGGACAAACGAACAAAATTACACTAGTAACGAGGCGATCCACCAGTTATAAAATAAAGACAAAACAATGCAAAAGAACAATACGAATTTCGGTACGAAACCGGAAGTGAGACCATATTTTCCGAAGGGCTCTGTAACTTATTTCCCATTAATAACACCCGTCGTGAAGTGGTAAACCGGAAACCAGTCTAGGAAACATATTACTCGAGTTCATAATTGAAAAATGACTTCAATTGATGGCGAACATAAAAAAACGCCAGAGATTACCGAAGGGGCAATAAAAAATGGACAATCCAGAGAAACTGGCAACATAAACTACTTAAATTGAAGAAAAAACAAATAAAACCACAACACACAATATGTGTTTGACACCACTATATATGAGCAAATAAACACAAATAACGTAAATAATACATGAGCCCTCCTACAAACAACTGGATGTAAAGACGAATCGAATATCGTTTTTATGCGGAAATCGTAACGGACATCACAACATGAAACTCAGAACGTAAAGACACATAATAGAACAACACAAAAAACATTTCTGTAGTGTTCATTTTAAGCTTATATTTGTATGTTTGACGAAACTAAAAATCACGATTTCATTGGTTAATCGTCTAATTCACACTACACAATGTATAATAATCTAAACAATACAAAACACAACAGACATTGTAATTTGGCTTACACTTTTTATGCAAATATTTTCAACTGTCATAATGAATTATTTACAATGAATTGAATATTTTACAGGTATTTTGGGTTGCTCCAATAGTTGGTGGGATTGTGGCATCACTGTCTTACACGTTTGTATTCTCCCCCTATAAACAACCTCTATATCCTGGTTATAAAATCCCTTCTATTGATGAGGCAACCTCCCGCCTTTGTAAGTATACAGGGTATTAAGTCATGGATTAAGCACACATTATGTTTCATATTGTTCCAATGGTAATTACAAAATCTTTATTGCATTTACTCGTTTAGTTAGGGTTATGGTGTTTAACGCCACTTTCAACAATATTTCAATAATATCGTGGCGTTCAGTTTTATGAGTGGAGAAAACCGTCGTACCCGGAAAAAACCACTGACCTGTCAAAAGTCACTGACAAACTTTATTACATAATGTTGTATCGAGTACACTTCGCCTGAGTGGGGTTCGCACTCGCAACGTTAGTGGTGATATGCATTAGTTGCATATGTAATTATAAATCCAAATACCACACAATCACGACCACGATGGCCCGTTATTATTTGAAAACTACTTAAAGAGAAATATCATGCATGGTGCATGACATTTGCCATAGACGACCCTTAATATGGTCTATGTATAAAAACCTGGCGATACCTACTATCAATATCATCTTATATTTCCAATCTGGGTACGAACTATGCAGCTTTGTGTGTTAAACTGTAAGAACCAACACCAGTACACATCACATAATGAGTATGTTACTTTTGGTTTAGTTGGTTGATTTATAGGTGCTTAGCGCCACTTTCAACAATATTTCAGCTATATCGTGGTGGTGATCAGATTTATTGATGAAGGAAACCAGAGTACCCGGAGAAAACCACTATGCTATTTTTGTGCCATTGGTGAAATTCCGCGTAGCATACTAGTAACATGTAAAATGTTAATGAACACACATTAAATTATGATGGACGAAAGACGAAAGACGAAGCGGGTAAAAGAATGAATTAAAAAAACTAGTCAATTCGTAAATATCATTTGCTACCAACAAATGAATTTGTCAAACATTTAAAATTAAAAAAAAGGTTACTTTCTGTGTTGTAATCTTTCACAGATAACAGCTGGTAGTGACTTATAGTGTGTTCTAAGAGAATGAATCATGGAATTCATGCAGAACAGATGTTTGATACTGTATTGTATTATAATTATGACCATCTGTATAATGTTTATATATACTTTTATTGCATTGTTTTTGTTGCAGTACACCATGGTGGTCCTATTGTTGTTCCCAAGAATTATTTCAAGGAACATTGAACAACCAATCTCTACGAACTTTCTCGTGATTTAATATGTTCATTGTATCTCAAAATTTTAACAAGCAATATTTCCATGTGCTATTTTTCCTTATTCAGCTTTTCTGTAGAATTTGAATTACCAGTTATTTCGTCACATGTATGTACTAGAAACTAGCCCCTACAAGATACCCTGATCGTCTACTATCATTTTAGTCTTAAAACTTGTTTTAAGAACGGATTACAATCGATATTTTAAAGAAAAATTGTCGCGTTGAGACAAGAACCTTTATTGATTGATATAAATCTTATGTTTTCAAGGATGCATGATTAGAAACGTCAAATGATACCTTTCTATCTTTCGTCTATTTTAATATATGTAATGAACTGACCAATAAAGATAACAAAATTTTTGAGTCTTAATGTTCAGTGTCAACCGGGCCGTCGTGTTCGTGATTGTAGAGTAGTTGGATTTACAACTACCTGTCTAATCAGTGCCTATCACCACTGAAGTTGTGAGTTCGAACCCCGTTCGTGGCTAAGTACTCGATACAACATTATGTGATAAAGTTTGTCAGCAGCTTGCGACAGGTCGGTGGTTTTCTTCGGGTACTCTGGTTTCCTCCACCAATAAAACAGACCACCACGATATAACTGAAATATTGTTGAAAGTGGCGTTAAGCACCATAAACCAAACCAATCAAAGAAAAATTATACCAGCATAACTATGTTTGATGTTGTGACACATTTACATAAAAAACGCTACTCACGGTACGCTAGTCTACATCGGAGTTACAAAAGTTTTTAAATCAGGCAGGCATAGTAGAGGGACAATTTTCATATTGAACAAAATTCATATCTGTTTAAAGGGGCTGATGTATATGAAATTTAGAACAACCAAGTACTTTATTGTTGTAAATCATATTACATGGTAGTTCAACGTTTTAAGCATCACAAGTGTAGATAATCTGTCAATCAACTTAAACACTATTACACATGTGTAGCTTATTAGTATGTGTTCATCAAATTACAAACAATGGTCACTTTTTATTGCGGTACCTGTGCCCAGCCAGGATAGTGAGTGGTCATGTGTATGTGAGTTAGACGTATCAAATTTGCTCCAGTGCTTACAATTTGTAGAATGTATTTTGGAACTGTTCTGAAAGTATTCCACTATTTATATGTTTTCTACATTTTATGCTACTATCAAGTCATAGTACATATAGACGTATATGAATAAAATAGGAACGTTTTGGAAATTTTGTTAAAAGCAATTAAAACAAACTTGACTTCAGCTCAAATATAATGAGGAAAACATAAATTTTATTCCGGAACACATATCTTCATAAAAACAATTAAAACAAACTTGACTTCAGGTCAAATATAAGGAGAAAAACACAACACTAACATAATGACAATGCGTGACATTTTTCCGTTTGTATATAAAACAAGGAAGTAAATTGAAGCACGTTCTTCCGCTACTTATTTGCTTACTGGTTGCATAACACGTTTTACTCATAACAAACCTTTTGTTATAATAGGAACAATGTCAAAATCGTTCAACTACATGTATATGGTAAGTAGAATGTTATTTAAAGTCTGGTAATAAGATGGTTTGGTTTGGTTTATGGTATTTGACGTTAATATTTCAGTTATATCGTGGCGGTCAGTTTTATTGGTAGAGGAAATCGAAATACCCGGCGAAAGCCACCGACCTGTCGCAAGTCACTGACAAACTTTATTGCATAATGTTGTATCGAGTACACTCCGTCTGAGTGAGATTCGAACTCACAACGTTAGTGGTGATGGTCACTGATTGCACAGGTAGTTATAAATCCAACTACCATGCGATCACGGCCACGACTACCCCCTTGTAATAAGAAGTTGAATAGAAATTGGCAAATATATATCTAGGCACAACAATACGAAACAAACTTCAAAACACAAAAACACGATACAAAATGGCACGAAGCATGAGAAAATATATTTCTCACATAATTGTACACGTGTGACAGGCGTGGTCGATGTGAGATATGGATGTGTGGCCCATTGCATGTTTTGTACACTATTTGGCGTCACAATGTGACTTTTTATATGGGGGGAGGTGTGCATTGGCTTATTCCCTCCACCCAATCGTCACAAAATTCTGAACGCGCAACTCCTCCTACATCTTACATAGGAATTCCTTTACGGCAGTTTGAATAGACTATATCTGAAGGAGTATTTGCCATTTTGAACTTAGAATATTTCCTTTGTTCTCTCCATCCATTCGTCACAAACGTTTGAGCGTGCAGCTCCCTCTACATTTCAATTGGGAATTCCTAAAAACTCCGCATGCTTTCTAAAAATATTATATAGAGACAGACATACAATGTGCTACTTTGACAGATGGATTAAACCAGTTTTATATGAATTATTGTCCTCTTTGAATATATTATAAAAAGGGGCTGTCTTTGTATGGGGTACTCCTACATTTAAATCAGTGTTTTATTGTGTCATGCTGATATGTACATTTAGATTGTACAAAGTATCTACTGTAAACAGTTCCCAAAAGATGAAGAATGTGGGATGAGACATATATATATGTGTTTTTGTGTCAAAAACAATCTTTTTATGAAAAGTTTGAAGATACCAAAGAGGTAATATACTCACAGACTATTGCTCATTAGGAGCTGTCGTACTCACAGACTATTGCTCATTAGGAGCTGTCGTACTCACAGACTATTGCTCATTAGGAGCTTTCGTACTCACAGACTATTGCTCATTATGAGCTGTCGTACTCACAGACTATTGCTCATTATGAGCTTTCGTACTCACAGACTATTGCTCGCTCATAAGGAGCTGTCGTACTCACAGACTGTTGCTCATTAGGAGCTGTCGTACTCACAGACTGTTGCTCATTAGGAGCTGTCGTACTCACAGACTATTACTCATAAGGAGCTGTCGTACTCACAGACTATTGTTCATAAGGGGCTTTCGTACTCACAAACTGTTGCTCATAAGGAGCTGTCGTACTCACAGACTATTGTGCATAAGGGGCTTTCGTACTCACAGACTGTTGCTCATAAGGAGCTTTCGTACCCACAGACTGTTGCTCATTAGGAGCTTTCCTACCCAGATTGTTGCTCATAAGGAGCTTTTGTACTCACAGACTATTGTTCATAAGGGGCTTTCGTACTCACAGACTGTTGCTCATAAGGAGCTTTCGTACCCACAGACTGTTGCTCATTAGGAGCTTTCCTACCCATATTGTTGCTCATAAGGAGCTTTTGTACTCACAGACTATTGCTCATAAGGAGCTTTTGTACTCACAGACTGTTGCTCATAAGGAGCTTTCGTACTCACAGACTATTGCTC
>MJUT01018766.1:21653-36948 GCA_002080005.1 Gigantidas platifrons | reverse complement strand
TTCATCCAAATAAGGCATCGGGGCCTGATTTCATTAGCCATAAAATGTTAAAACTCTGTCCAAATAATATAGCATTGCCTTTGCAAATAATATTTAATAAATCACTCCACCAAAGTAAATATCCGACGAACTGGAAACTAGCTCATGTTATTGCAGTATTTAAAAAGGGGGATTCTTCTTTGCCGTCTAATTACATACCTATATCACTTATAAGTTGTGTTGGGAAAATAATGGAGAGAGTTATATACAAACATGTTTATAACTATCTCCACCAAAATAAACTTATATATGAATATCAATCCGGTTTTCCCCCTAAGCATTCAACAGTACATCAATTATTAGAAATTTATAATAGCATTTTAAATTCATTGGAGAATAAGGAAGCAAAGTGTTTTGTATTTTGTGACTTTTCTAAGGCATTTGATAAAGTTTGGCACCGATGCCTTTTACACAAAATGAAAGCATATGGGATAACTGGAAATTTAATTAATTGGTTTAATAGTTATTTGAAAGCCAGACGACAAAAGGTTGTTATTAAAAACAATTCTTCAGCATATTGTGAAATATCAGCAGGGGTTCCACAAGGTCAGTCCTTGGCCCTCTCTTATTTATTATATATATTAATGATATTGCTGACAAACTTATATCACTGGGCAGACTATTTGCTGATGACGCTTCATTTGGTCATTCAAATAAGGACACAATGCAGTTGAAAAATGTCATTGCTCATGATTTAAATGAAATGGATATATGGTCAAAAAAATGGCTTATGTCATTTAATCCTGACAAAACAGAAATCATGATTTTCTCTATTCGCAGCGTTCCAGAAAATCTTGATTTCTCTTTTAATGGAAAATCAGTGCCCATTACCACTTCTAATAAACACTTAGGTGTTACATTTAGCAATGGTGCTAAGTGGAATACCCATGTTGATAATATTAATAGTAGTGTGTCTAAATATTTGAATATTCTACGTAAATTGAAATACCGCCTTAGTCGCACTAATTTCGATAAACTATATCTTGTGTACATTAGACTACTTTTTGAATATGCATGTGAATTATGGGTTAACTGTTGGATTGGAAATTCACAAAAACTGGTACAACTTCAACTGGAAGCTGCCAGAATTGCTACTGGCTTCCCTATTTTTACAAAAACTGAAATTTTATATAAAGAGACAGGTTGAGAATTATTATCTGTGAGACGGAGGAGAAGGAAACTTCAACTTTTTTATAATATAGTTAATAAAAATACCCCTAATTATCTTTGTACTTTGAATCCCCCCACAATACAAAGTACCTCAGTGTATCCGTTGAGAAATGGAAATGATATCATTTTACCTTTCTGTAGACTTTCTTCGACTAGTGATACTTTTATCCCCTCCACAATAAAAATGTGGTATAGTTTAAATAACAATATTCGAAACGTTGATACCTTATCAAAATTCAAATCAGAATTAAAGAAACTCGATCAAACTGAAAATCATTCTGTCCCCAAACATTTTTTCTGTGGTCCTCGGAAATTAAATATTATTTTAACTCAGCTAAGAAGTTCAGCTTCGTTTTGGAATTTTGATTTATTTCGAGTTAGAATCGTATCTGACCCATCTTGTCGATGTGGAGCTGCCCTTGAAAATTTTAAACATTTCCTTTTGGAATGCCCTATATACATACAAGCCAGAACTACATTGATAGGTAATATCAATAGAATTACAACTTGCTACACTGTAGACATTGAATTTCTGACATGTGGCAATGATAATTTAACTTATGAACAAAATTGTATTATATTTAAATATGTTTTTGATTATATTAAATGTTCAAAGAGATTGCTTATCGTATGACTGGAATTGAATTAGTTGAACATGCACATCATATGAATCCATCATAAATTTTTTTCTCCATTTTTTGTTAATGTGAATATCACAATTGATTCGTTATTATTGCTACATATAGTAATGCATGCCTTTTATGTACTTCTTTACTGTAACACATTGTAATTTGGAGAAGACTTCATAAGTATGTTTTACTTGTGTCCAATCCATTTTGTCTGTTTAATTGGCAAATAAAATATGTTTAAACTAAATCAGAGCTCCAACACGTCATGGTATATCAGTAAGGGGAACAGTTGAGATCTGTGATTTTATTCAGATTGTGTTCTGCTATACTCTCATTTGTTCTGTAGTGGTTTCATGATTCATTATTTTTCTGTATTTGTTTATCTATACGGCTGTCTATCAGTAGTGAATAGGAAATGTCTACCCTTCCTCAGCACATGACACCCCCTCCCCCCCCCNNTTGAGGAATGATTTGTACATCTGTCCGTTTTCTTTTGGCCTTTATGTTGTCTGTCATTCTGTGAAGTGTACCATATGATTACCTCTTTGGTATCTTCAGCCTTTTTCAAATAAGTACCAACATTGATTGTTTTCAAATCTATCATAACGATAAACAAATCATATGTACCTTCATTGATGTTTTGCTGATTGTAGATTTTAAATATTAAAATTGTATTTACCTGTCTGTTGCAATTGTGTATTCTCTAAATATTCTAAGTATTTGTTGCCTGTTTTGATTGGGAATAAAATGTTCAAGATCTGTGGTCCATTCTGTTTCCTTCGATATAAGCAAGCTTTGTACTCTCTTTCAAATTGAAAGATAGTCAATCCAAATACATCATTGTGGCGTTCTGTCCTTTTGCCAAGTATTTGTTTGATACAAGAAAAATGTTTTCGTCTTCCACGATAAGGAAAGTTCTTGACACCATGACTGTCAACAAACAACACTTTCTTCGTTTTATACACTCTTTTGTCATCTCCGTCTTCGTCTGTAAGACATCTTGGCTTAGCCGCCATTGTGTAGCTTTATTAACGTATATCACATCTACAAATATATATTTATTTTATCTACAATTTAGCAAGAGATTAATTCAAATTCAAAGCTATCGAAGATATATTTATTTATTTGAGATCACTGCTGACATTATTGTCATGGTTATATAATTTGATATTAGTTGCTTCTCTGTTACCAAGGAGAAAAAAAGATTAATTGGCTATGAATCAAGATGATATGTCCATGTTAATCACCATGTCTACCCATGGACAGTTATTACAGAGTGCTATTAATATGTCAATCCAGCTTATCATTTCATGGAATGTAACTAGTTGTCTCCATGATTTAGCTGAAAAATTATAAATTGGCGTTAGATAACACATCATATGTACATCATGACTCTGCTCTGAACATATGCCAAGAAAAATGTAAGAGCAACTATTTTCCTATATGAGTTGGACAAATGGAGGAAATTGTATCAAATTTGATCTCATTTACATTGTTTATGTTCCTGACATTTCACATGAAGCTTTTAATCAGGGAGGAGAGATGGGGGAGAGATTAAAACACACGATTAATTGTAAATTATCATATACCTTGATATAATGTTAAAACAGTTTTATATTGTATGAAAACAAACCCCATAAAATCCCAGCAAAATGTTACAAAAATAAAAAAATTATATACATTTATAATTAATATATATGACGACGTTCAAGTGGAGTTGATATACCATAATAAAATATCTATTTATAGAACCTCAGTGTCGTTATTTAGAATAATTGATCATATGTACAACACATTAAATGTTACTGACCAGTATTAAAATAATCTACATAGATTATCTACATAATATTGTTATTTTTAAATTAGAAACACTTACCTAGTATATTTTACCTATACCACAATCATTCATTCCCAACTTCCCCATTAGTTTTGTTATGCTTCAATTTCACTGGTTAAGGTGTCAATGACATATCTAGGGGAATTAGTTTGTTATCTATTGTCAACATTAACCCACGTTTATAGTATGGACAGTGTTACGATAAACCGTTCAACAATATTTAGATCTTAGGAAATTTACTTAATAATATACATGTCTTATTTAAATAAAAAATCGACAATATTATAACAAAATATACATAAGATTGTAAAACAAATTTCGGACGGTTTAATCACATGTGTCTATTACATAAACCCCCTTTTTTCGACGAAGTCGCATACGATCGCTTTTGACCTACTTTTGTAATTATGGACGCTTTTGCCTAACAATATTAAAGATGACAATATTTTCTATCTATTTGATTGGAGAATAATATAAATTTGGTAAGAGTTCGGAGAACGGATTTAAAGCACTTGCAGTTATTTTCCCACTGCGACTTTGGGCCGAATATTGGCCCCAGTCCCAATGTGAAAAAGCATTTTTCCCAATTTTTCGTAAAAATCGTTAATAAAAGCTTTTTCAAATGAAAATAAAAGTCGAGAATTAAAACTTGAAACTTAAAACTATTATTTTCTCAAGATCCCAACTGGGGTATGTGAATACAAATTCTCACATGACCTCACTCTTTCCCTTTGTAAAAAAAAAAACATAATTATTTGTTCGTATTATCTCATTAGCACATGCGCCTATGCATGTGACTGACGTTTCCATTGGCAGCATAAATTGTGACCCAAATAATGCCAATAGAGGGCGCGGTATTATTCGAGCTACATAAATTGTGTGCGACATTTTCCGCAAGCGTATGTATAAATTACCGTCTTCCGATCAAACTATTTGTACTCTTAGACATATCAGAATCGAAATAAATCATGGAAGCCAGAATGTGTTTTGAGTTTTAACATGGATTGGTGGATATTAGTAAATTTTATCCCTCGCTTCTGGCTCGGGATAAAATACTAATATCTGTCAATCCATGTTAAAACTCCCAACACATTCTGGCTTCTATGATTTATTTCTTAAGCAATTAATATGTATACATAATAAGAATAATGCATGGAGCGTCAAATACAATTCATGTGAACAATAATTTTATACTGTATGAATTATAGAAAGTATTATGTAAGATAATTATGATCACGGACTTTATAGTATAAGGTATAATATATGATTGTAAGAAAATAATTGATGTCAATAATTGCCTAACATAATGTATGTAAGCATGTAATGCTTAGTTTACAACTGACAATATAATTTTACAAAATTTAGCTATTTTAACTGTAACACCATAATTGACATTATTGAATAAATCATAAAATTTTACAGTGTTTGGATTCTTCAGAACATCAAAAGATAGTCATTTATTTTCTTTTATTCTCAAAAAAGGTACATTCAAACAAATAATGAAATTCATCACCAATACTATTTAAATTGCAAATATCACAAATTCGATCATCACGATCTACACCCCAAAATCTACCTTGATCAATAGGCAATCTATGGTTAAGGCATCAATAATTACAAAAAACTTTTCTTAAATCATATGGTAAATCAACTAAATATTCTTCAAACTTGTGTGAACATTTAAATATTCTATAATTAAGACATTGAGCAGTAATAAAAACTCTTTCATACCATGTCTGCTTATACTGATCACATAATCTTTGTTCAATACACTATTTCTTTAGAAATGCCTGTACCAAGTCAGGGCCATTGCAGTTTTCCCAGTTTTCCGGTTGTTGACTGATTTTGTCTGTTTATTGATTTATGAGTTTAGACTTTTCCTTTATAAGATTGCTCGGTGTTCGGTAATATGTTTATTACCCTTATTATGATACATTTGTAGGTACACTTGAGATATCCAATATTCAGAAAAACAACAAATACTAAGTGTATTTTCAATACAAGAAATCCATTTAGCATGGAAAAACTGTTTAACATGCATGTTATACAGCAACTTGTAAAGTATAGCACATACAATTATTTTCCAAAAAGCTATAATTCTGCTTTTGATCACAATAGCAATAGGAAATCTACCCAATTCTCCATATACTATATAGTTAGATGTACTTTTCTCAAACCAAGTATCGTTTTATAAAACTGTAAACAAAAGGATTTAAAAATATCATTATTGTCAGAGCCCCATACCTCACATCCTTAAAACAGCACTGGGGCTACCATAGTATCAAAAAGTTCTATTTGTAAATCAACAGGAAGATTTGACTTTCTACTTTTCTTCAATATGCTATGCAAAGCCTTTCTACCTTTATTAACTGGCTTAGATTTTATTTTACAGAAAGATCCATTTAACATAAATACAATTCCTAAATATGTAAAATCATCTTCAATGTTGATAACTTCACCGTTAAAAGTAAATACAGGGTTAACAATATCTTTACAACTTCTTTTTCGAAAAATTACAATTTTAGTTTTTGAAGCATTAACTTATAATTTCCAAGTTTTACAATATAAATACATGGCATTTAGAGCCGACTGTAATTCTATGTGAGATTCAGCTAAAATAACTGTCGTCAGCAATAAATACAATTTTAAATACACAGATAACTCTTCAGTATCAAGAAAAATATGTATAGCATTGCAAATATTTGTCAAACCATCTTATGTATGTGATATAAATTCAACAAGATCATTTAAAAACAATGAAAAGAGAACAGGGGACAAATTCCCACCTTGACGAACACCAAAATTGCTACAGAAAAATTCAGACAATTGAGAACATTTTCTTACAATCCCACCTAGGCACTTAAATCAGTTAAAGGTCCTGGCAATACCTTTGAATTAAACCCCAAGTGAGAAAGAAATTTACCATCCTTTGGCAATTTCTCATGAGATATTTATTTATTTGACAACCTGCTGTGGGCTTGAGGTGCAGAATCCCACCCAGGTACTTAAGTCAATAAACGGTCCGGTTATTCCTTTGATTTAGATCCCAAGTGAGAAAGCACTCCTTTGGTCGTCCTGTGGCAATTTCATACATGTGATAAGGTCCTGGAGCTCATCCTGGAGTTTGTCTTGATTATCAGGAAGATTAGGCATTTTTGAGATTGATATCAGGGAGATATGTTATCGACATTTTTATCGATGTAAGAAACCAACTTTTGTAAATATGTTTGTTCATTTAAGTAAGTACATATAAGTAAGTAAATAAATATTTATTGGCATATCATAAAATACAGTTTAAACAGTATACACAAGTAAAAAAATACACATAACTCTATTTAAGAAAAATGTTTTGATGAATAAAATGTTATCTTAGATCACTTTAAAACCTGATTAAAACATGTTTTTACATTCACAACGCTGGTCGAATTATTCTTGTAAAAAGTTCCACTTATGTGTCTGGCAAATCGTATCGCCCCCAGCTGCAACACTAAAGTTTGCTTTGCAAAACTTGCAAAATGCAAAAGAATCTCCTCTTTCACTCGATTCAATAAAATCAAATTCCGTTTTCCATTTTTCGTGAAACTTTGAAGCATATTTTGTTTTCTTTCTGAACGAATTTTCGTGAGACGAAAAATAACGCTTCCGAGAAGCCATATTTCTGCAATTTTTAAAATGGCTTCAAATTAACTTGTATTTTATTGTTACACAAACAAAGTGATTAGATTTTACAACTTTTATTATTCTTGTTGAAATAGTTGTTTGTCTCAGGTAGAAATATCCAATTCTTGGAAATCTCACGCAATCACAAAGAATATGGTCTCAAATGGTACTAAATGAGAAGCAGTAGTAAATGCAATAGTTATATTAAATAATATATGAATGGATACAATATACAGGTCAAGTGTCAATGTGTATGATTATACAGTGTGTGTTTACCTGCAATCAAATGATTCAAATACGAATTGAAAAATTACTCCACAAACCCTTTTTATATACCAGCACGTTTCCTACAGTGAAATCAGGAAATTCATGCGCATAAAATATTCCCTGTCCAAATCAATGTCATTGACATCAAAGAAATGAAAGCAATTATAAACAGCGGCAATTTCAAGTGTTTAAACATAAATTACTGTCATAGAACGGAATTAATAATTATATAAACATGTAAGAACATGTTGCTAATGGTCTGACAGTTGGAAACATCGTGGAAAACACGATACGTCAGAAAACATAAAGTTATTGACAAACTTTCGCGAACTTTTAGTAAATAAAAGGAAACATGTATTTTGGCAATTTCACGGCTGAAATTGGATTACAAAGTTAATAAACATAAATGAATAGATTCATAACACACCTCTTTAGGAGTTGCACCCTGCAGCTAAGAAACCATTTAGGTAAGAGAACTACACGTATTTTATTTACTGCTCCCGGGTCTTCTCTGGATTAACCTATATCAAGTACGCTAGTAGTCAAAAGAATGGAAAAACAAATAATTGTATAAGTTATTGCCAGCATCTACGACGTAGACCAATAACAAGATAGCCAAAATAGGTTAAAGTAATCTATGAAATAATTCTTACCAACATAACAATATCTGGCAATATACATAGAATTAAAGTTGTTTATACTGAATTATACAAGTGCAGAAAGAAGAGTTTGAAGATACCAAAAGGGGGAAGCAGAATCCATATACCGAAGAAGAACAAACAATACAATGGACAAAAGAAAAGGTACAAAAGAACAAACAATGATCTACAAAACATACACATAAAACTAAAGATCAAGTTACAAAGAATTGCTGTACATTTTGTTATTAGTAGTAATTTGCTCGTCTGAAGCATCGCTCGTTACAAAAAATGGAAAGACTTTACCTGCTTTAAACATTAGTACTTTAATTATGGAAATGTTTTGCATTAGACCACGCTATACAATACAACACGAAATGTTTTATGAGATGAAAGTTCAAGCAGTGGTTGTCAACAATTCCACCAATATCAACAAAACACATAATCACCCATCACCTAAAACAATTGGAAACTAAACATACCACGATATATTATGGCGTTGGAAATCCACGTCCTGGATTGCGATGGAAACACAAATGTGGCGGGTTTATACCGATTAATGAGATCTTAATCATGCCCTTCTAATAATTGGATATCCAGCGGTATTACACAAGTACACACACAACATAAAACCTGCACAGATTCGTTCCCACACATAAAATGTTGACGTGTTCGACCGGTTAATGGAATCTCAACTGACACACCCTCTTGGTAGGGGGTTAGGGCTATAGTGTTTAACGCAACTTTCAGCAATATTTCAGCTATATCATGGTGGTCAGTTTTATTGGTGGAGAAAACTGGCGTATCCGGAGGAATACACTGACCTGTCGCAAGTCACTGACCAGCTTGCTGTATGTTTATCAAATATAATATTAGCATTAGCACGTACTTTGAGAGAGTTGGGAAAATATGTCAAATCTTCATTGACGCCACTTTCAACAATATTTCAGTTATATCGTGGCAGTCAGTTTTATTGGTGGAGAAAATCGGAGTACCTGGAGGCCACCTTTTGATACTTGGATCTGTCAAATGGTTCTAGACAATGAAAAAATATACTTAAAGTAAAATAAAAACGTCACAAATTTGCTTTTACCAAACGAAACCACACATTATCACAAAATATATCACAAATATGGACAGTACAATAGCATGGATGCTCGTAGTTAATTTCTTCTTTTAAAATTTCAGTTGAAGAAAACAAAGACTAGTATACAAATTGTACGTCTAATCAACAAATGCAAACTATAATCTTCTGGAAATGTGAGTGGTGTGTTCAAATCTTGGTAGAACCTAAGCTTCCTATTACAGCTAAACTTCTGATTTTGAGCATAATCTACGCGCCAGTTGCATTGTTTTAACCCACATTCTTTTATCATGAATACTAATGGCATAATAACTAAATAAGGTCACAGAAGAGTCTATGACGAGAGGTTTAAATAATTCCGCCAATATATTGATTGATTGATGTTAAACGTCTAGCGAGCTATTTTTCAGTTCTATTCAGTACGAGAACATTTAAAAATTTAAACGCCACGGGACTCGAAACAAGGAAATGTCATGGGTAGGGACGGATAATTTAGCCAAGGCAACAGGTCTCCTATGAACCACTCATCATGAGCATAATTCAACCAATATCATCAAATTGAACAACTACCTATCGCTTCAAATAATTAAAAACAAAAAAGACAATAGCATATGGCGTTGGATATCCACGTCCTAGCTTGGAGTAGGCACAAAAAGTGGCGGCATTAAAACTGTTAATGAAATCCCAGCCCTAATTCACTAATAACTAGATGTACAATTACATGTACAGTATAATGTTGCAAATGGTTGTCCTGGTATATATAATTTACTTAAATAAAATAAGTCATGTCAGTACTATAGCATACTGTATGTGTCATTAAAGTATGTCCGTTATGTACTATTATTATTTTTTGAATATTTTAAATTAATCTGATTGGATGATAACTGCCATGTGATTAAAAAAACAAATTGAATGGTTTTTTTTACAATCGAGGGTAACAACCTTATTGTTACCCTCCAACAACCCCTATTTTCCTCCTCAAGGGAGATAACTCCGTAACAACTGGTAACAACAAAAACAATATTACCGTCTCACCCGCTGATCGGGAGACGCTGGCCGAAATTTTCCGGTTTCAACGCAGCACTGATGAGGATATAGTCCATTGTTTCCCATGGGATCACATATAAAGTATTGAATACATAAAGTATATTTTTCTGTTATTTAAAAAAAAATAATAAAAAAATTATGACCCTTATTAGAGTTACACATTCAAATTCGCCAACCCTTGACAGGTTGTTTTCCCTCTGGCAAACAACCTCCCTCGGGTTGACAAATCTGAATGTCTACCTCTAATAAGGGCCATAATTGTATATTGCAACCGACATACGATGTCAAAATGAACCAACCCAGTATTATTAGATTACCGCGCCATCTACCTGAACTGCTTTGGAAGGACAGGGGTGAATGTAAGTCACAATTGGAAGACACTTATACCATTAGTAATTGTAAGAATAACATTAAATGTGACAGTGCATCAAAGGGAGACACCGTTGATTTGCAGACATTTAGGGGCATGTGACGCACTATCACATTTAATGTTATCCTTGCAATATCAAATGCTATGAGTAAAAAATGGCACAAAATGGGTTCCAATTATTACACATGGCCTGTGTTTGTGTTGTGAGCCTATCAACTAAATTTATGAGTGATTATCGGGTAGTGCCAATTGAGCTTTTTTCCAGCTATATCAATGTCTATCGCCACTAAGGCAGTGAGTGCGAATCCCACTCATGGGGAGGTGTATTCGGTGCAACATCATTTGATTAAGTTAGCAGTATTTAATTTATGACGAGAACACGTCTTTTGCTTCCCATTTTGACCATTGTATTATCTGTTATCCTTCGTAGTACGGCATATGATTATCCCCCTTTTGTATCGTACGTTTGTTACAATACATTCGTCATTTACTCCCTCATTGTATGAAGATTTAATTCCTCTATGAGTGATTATCGGGTAACGCTAATTGAGCATTTTCTCTGACCTATCAGTGTCTATCACCACTGACGCTGTGAGATCGGATCCCGCTCATGGGGAAGTGTATCCGATCCAACATGGTATCTTAAAACGTGTGTTACAATGCATTCATCGTTTCATCCCGCATTGTATGAAGATTTAATTCCTCCTACTGAGCCAAATTTTGCACTGTATTTAGAACATAGGTATAATATGTCAGTACCACCGGGTCGGGGTCGTCATGGTCGTGAACGTATGGTAGTTGAATTTGCAACTACCTATGCAATCAGTGCCTATCACTACTTATGTTGTGAGATCGAATCTCGATCAGGACAAGGTGTACAACAATATGTGACAAAGTTTGTCAGTGACTTGCGACAGGTCGGTGGTTTTCTCCGGGTTCTGCGGTTTCCTCTACCAATAAAATTGACCGCCACGACATATTGTTAAAAGTGTCGGCGTTGAACACCATAAAACCAACCAAACCAGGACTATATTGAACGAACATCAATGATATATATATATATAACATGCCCAGACCAGCTGGTATTAAGATTAATCCTCAAATGCAAATATTACTATAACACTTCAACATAACGAATATCGAAATATTGTTGAAAGTGGCGGTGCTAAACATCATAAAACCAACCAAAACAGGACTATATTGTACGAACATCAATGATAATACAGACCATAATGTGATAAATAATGAAAACTTGCTTTAATGACTTCATCGTGCAAAAAAGCGCAAACATATATATATATATTACATTCCGACAAAAGTTAAGCACCACCCTATATTTTTATCGATATATTTTTTTACATCAATACTGTTGATTTAAACATATTTTATTGATGAATTACATATTACATTTTTTTTCACAATACAATATAACATAGGATTCAGAAACAAGCGTAACGCTTATATTAATCCGTTTCCTAAAAAACACATGATAAATTGCAAATAGTCATTAAAACATACTCAATTAATTTAACATTGTTTAAATAACAGAAAGTTAAAGGAAGAAGGAAATAAAAAGGAAATTGTAAGTTGCACTCTAGATTGAAAATCACATGATGTATCTGAGTTTTATAATTTATAAAAATCGTTTACTTTGTGAAATATATTTATGCACTGTCGTAAAAACAATAATATTTGAATTGATATCAAGGTCTGGACTGCCAAATAATAGTAAATTTTCCGAAGGTCGAATGTTCAGTAGCTGCAATAGCTTTCGAAAAAGACTATTTCGTTGAAGAGTATATTTCGGACATTTGAATAAATAATGATGTGTAGATTCAATCTCTCCACAGACACAATAATATGTTTTATATACAAATGTTCGTTTAGAGAACTACTTCTCATACGAAGACGAGCGTGTAATATTTGTGTCAATCTTGGACCGTAATAATAATATTTAGGTACATTATCATGATGAACTCTAGAAATAAGTCTAGATTTGAGAATGCTAAGGGATGGACAGTCTTTTATTTCAATACTGTTAAAACAATAAAATAGATATCACCATTTTTCTTACACTTCTTAAAAGACTACACCAAGGGCTCTAAAATTACCAATCTACGTAGTATTTATCATCCTGAAAGACGTGACTATGACGTGGCAAAAATGGGGTTCAAAATAGGCGCTGGAAAAACGTAAAAGCAGTTTGTCTTTGATGGAAGTTTTTAACATTGCATTAAAATGCCGAGTCTTCAGATTTTAAGAACTTTTAAATGCATCTATTGTGCGTATGTGTAAGGCATAAAATCAATAACGAGTATATCCACCGTTTATTGTGAAGTTATGCAACACGCCTCGTCATGCTTCGCACAAGACGCCTAAGCCGTTCTTGGGGGAACTGTTGCAACTCCTGTACGATAGCAGTTCTTAATTCGTCAATATTTTGACATTTTCGATTGCGTTGGTTAACCTATAGGGTTCATGTCTGGCGACATCGCAGGCCGTGGAATTGTCTGAACAGCCTCTTGCTGTAAAAAATGTTGTACAATTCGGGCTCTATGTGGCCTAGCGTTGTCGTCCATGAACATTGGCCTGTCAGCCAACGTATGATTGTCGAAATTACCATCAAGAACGTACAAGTCCAAAGGAAAAACAACCACAGACAGTTACGCGCCCACCCCCAAAAGCTGTTGTGACCAAAATGTGGTTGTCCTGAAATGAAGTGTTTCGTTGGCGCCAAACCCTTGCACGACCGTCGGTAGGGCGTAACAAAAAAAAAGACTTTCATCAGACCAGTGGATCCGTCTCCATGTGCGAATAGTCCACCCCTAATGATCATGTGACCAGTCAAATGGAGCATGGCGATGACGTAATGTCAACTGTGGACGTTTTATGGGTCGTCGCGCTCGCATTCCCTGATGGTGGAGGCGTCTGATTACAGTGCGTGTGCTAACGTGGCCTCCAAACGCCAAATTACAACGAAGTGCACCAGCTGTACTGAATGACCGTTGTCGCGCCCGTCTGGATATGAGCCGGTCCTCTCTCGGCGTAGTTTTGCGAGGTCTACCTGCATGTGAACGGTCAGTAGCATTCCCCGTTTGACGAAAGCGCTGCATCAGTCGTACAATGATGGAATGATTACCACGGAAGTGGTCTGCCACCCTTCTATGGCTAATACTACCGTTATGCATGCCAACAGCTTGCCACCTTTCTGGTATGGTTAATTTTTGCCGCACCTTACCAAACCAATATAAAATGTAACTTAAAACTCTACACAAAAAAAAATCAGCTTTGGTTCGCAAACACAAATGTTAAAAAGTACACGTTGCACTTTACACACCCTGTCATATACACATAATTAAAACTCGATCAATAACCTGTTTCACAGGTAAGTAAGTATGTATGTACAGGTAACGAAAACAGCAAACCGATTTGAAATAAGTTCATTATTAGAAAAGATATTATTGAGGCAAATCAGGTGGTGCTTAACTTTTGTCGGACTGTATATATACGTCTGAAAATTAAACCAAAGAGTGTTAGAATTAGATTTTGAACCTGTACATTTTTTGTTCTTCCCTCGGCGGGATTTGAACTCACACCATTGATACACTGCAGCACCATTCGCTTAGCCTTACGTACATATATATGAAAACAACACATCACTGTATGCTAAATGTATGAGTATTGAAATATATCGATATTCGATTTTTCGATAAAAGAATTTGTAATTATTCAGACAATTGTTTCTCATTTTAATCGTTGATCCTGAATGTGACATCAATATATCGTTTGTGTCTATCATAAGCCAGTAGAACATAGACAGATGATTTAACAGTATAATATGGTCTGTATCTTGATATTATCTTAATTGAAGACATATTTCATTGATAACATTTTTCAAGAAGGCAAATGACATTTATTAGGTGTCATTAGTGGAGCAGGAGCAACTGCTTATCCTTCCGGGGCACCTGAGTTCACCCGCGGTTCTTAGTGGAATTCGTATTACTCGATCTTTAGTTTTATGTGTATGTTTTGTAGATCGTTGTTTGACCTTTATATTTTGGCCATTGTGTTGCTTGTTCTTCGATTTACGGATTCTAATTGGCCCTTTGGTATCTTCAAGCTCTTTTCGGAACGCTTATTGTTAATGTGAACAGCTTTCAACTAACGTTGTAACCGCCTTGATACCCTTTAGACTTTTAATAAAGTTTAAAATGTGTTCATAATACAAATTACATTGGTTATTGGAAAATAGGTTTTAGACTACTATAGGTATTTAAAGATTTGTTACACCCCAGGTCTATTGTTAAACCATACGCTTTCTATCTCTGAAAGTGCCTTTCTATGAATTACTTGATTGTTATAAGAACAATAGCCTGTGAGCACGGCCTATTGTGCATACAACAATGAAGTAATTAATTACCACTCAGCTGAAGATAACACGAAAACTAGATATTGAAAAACTGAAAAAGAAAACATAAAGATCTTGTTAATGAAGTATAGTTTGAAAAAAAATCCAAGCAACCGTTAAAAAAAGCTAAATAATAATAAATAATC
>MJUT01018766.1:1130-16951 GCA_002080005.1 Gigantidas platifrons | reverse complement strand
CTTTGACTTTCAAAACTTCCATCTTACCACTCGGCTAAGTTCACCACATTAATAAATTCTGTAATTAGTATATCTAACTCTTGATAGTAAGCTTTGTTAAAAAAAAATATCAACAATTTGCTTAAAAAAAGTAATTGATCAATATATACAAGACACGATAAAAGTATTTAAGTATTCTCGCAATACAAAAACAACCAACGAACCGACCGCAACTTAACAAATCAGACAGACCAAAGGTGAACATTTGGGACACTTGAAAGACCTTGAAATATCTAAATATAAACGATTCTATTCAGTTGAAAGACCTTGAAATATCTAAATATCAACGAGAATTGAAAGCACGGATGCCCAAAAATTGTTGTTGTTTATTTTTTGTTAATTGTGGCTTATTTAGCTTTCTGAACATTAAAGAGGTAAAAATATAAAATGAAGACACTGTTGCAGATAGAAATGTATTATGTGAGAGATTACACTCCAACTTGTAGATTCTTACGGGTCTCGTTGGTTATTTTTAAGAATCTACAGTTGGAGTGTATTCTCCACTACTTAATGACATATTTTGAATATACTGTTTATAAATTACAGACATGTACGTAGTGACTCATGTTACCGTATTAATACAATACAAGGTTGGTGAATTAGATCGTTAGAATGGGAACAAACGGGGGGTAGTTCGTAGCTGTTGCTTACATTGTGGTATATAAACCATAAAAAAAGATCAAAGGAAAAGAATGCATTCATGTTACAATTATAAATTGCTTAGTATTTTTCCGATTGCAATTGATGGTCATATATTGGTGTATTGGTGTTTTCCAGGCAATATTTCAGCATAATCGGTCCGCCGCACCGATGTAAAATTTAGCATACTATCCTCGAGTGTGGTAGATCGTGGGTTCTATTTCGAGTCGGGTCGAACATTTGTATCTGCTGCTTCGTCGCTACGTATGAAAACTTCAAGAGTAATAACAAAGACTAATAGCCTTGGTGTCTGGATAACGCATTCAAGTGAGCCAGCGCTATATAAATCTAACTGAGCAAGATTGTCTTGTAAAACCCGGAATCAGAATTTAAATTAAAATCGATTCTCAACCAGTGTAAATTTATTGTTATGTAATTCGAAAATGAAATTAATATTTTGCCAATTTTAGCAAATGAGAAAAGAGAAACGTGATTGGGAAAATACAAATGGCGAAAACCAGTATTTAACTTCTGCCAAATTTCAAATGCAATCAAAAATATTTCTTGATAAGAAACAAGAAATGATACTTGGAAATAATAATAATAATAATACTTTATTCTGAAAGCAAACACAGTTTATAGGATTGTACAATAAAGAAACGTAAATGATAATTTAAGGTAAATCAATAAAACACGCTCTTATCATTGAAATAAATAGGAAATAGGTCTTTAATTATTAAATGCATGGGGTAGGCAATAACCATTTAGTGTTTTTCGTTCAATTATATTATGCAAATATTATACTTCGTGTAAGTTTCTGTAGTGATATTTGGAACTGTAATATTTTTGGCGTATTACCTGGGTAATATTATACATTTATTGCATCCTGGTGAGGGAAATATGAAAATTTATTCACACAAGAATGTCATATTATAATATGATACTCGCGGGTGAATAAATTTTCATATTTCCTCTACCCGTATGCTTTATAAATGTTTTATTATACCGAATGAAACCAAGAAAACACATATTGTAAAATACTGCTGGCAAACATATTCTAAGTCCATTGGAACGTTGTCTCAGATATTTAAAGACCACATTGTAACGGTCGCCTGCAAATGATGCGACCCGAGTGCCTCTGACGTTTTCCTGTTTAACGGACGATAACTCTGGCTGGAAAACCCGCGAGGCTTCCGAAGTGGTGGAATATGATTTTTATTTCACGGAATATGATTTTTGTCCTGTGTGATTACGTGTTCTGATTTTCACCCATTGTCCAATCAAATTAATTTATTTATGGTAATTAATATATAGGGTTATTGCATGAATATTGGTGAATATTGTCCGGAGCATTATATCATATTGCACGAGCTTGCGAGGGACAATATTCATGCAATAACCCTTTTTATTATATAGTAATAAATATTTTTAGTAATAGGTTTTGAAATTTTATGAATTTTTTGAAATTTAAAAAAAAAATGAAATTTTTGTTGAAATTAAAAAAAAATTAAAATTTTGAAATCTTAAGAAATTTTTGAAAATTATATTCACCCAAGAGTATCATATATCCTGAGAGCAACGCCCGAAGGGAATATGATACTCGTGGGTGAATACATTTTCATATTTCCTGAACCCGCATGCTATAAATGTTTTATTATACCGAATGAAACCAAGAAAACACATACATGTAAAATATTCCAGCCACACATATTTTAAGTCCATTGGAACGTTGTCGCAGACATTTAAAAACCACATTGTAACAGTCGCCTGCAAGTGATCCGTTCCAAGTGCTTCCCACGTTTTCATGTCAAAGAACGATAACTCTGGCAGGAAAACCCGGGAGGCTTCCGAGGGAGTGGAATATGATTTTTATTTCACGGAATATGATTGTTGTCCTGTGTGATCACGTGTTCTAATTTTTGCTCATTGTCCAATCAAATTAATCCATTTATGGTAATTAATATATGAGGTATAATAATTTGGCATATTACCTGGACAATTAGACACTCAGCATAATAATGATAGTAATGTGGTCTTGTCCAGTTCGGGTCAGGTAATATGTCTCTCAGACCTGGGTAATATTACCTTGACAAGACCACATTATTATATAAATAAACTACGGGTATATTTTTATGAATTCTAAAATTATGTCAATTAACATGAATTTTCATTAAATTATATATTATATTATATTTTGTCTAGAATCTCAATAAAAAATGGATTCATGTGTTACCTATGCGCCTACTGGAATAAATATTTAATATTAGACTGATATATATATTAGACAACACTAGCATGAAATACATGTACAATATTGAACAAATGCACATAAAATAAGTAGTAATTTGTATTATCACATATTTTATTGAAATAACGCCGAATTTGCATGTGTAATAAAAGCATAATTTGCGGCGTGTTATTTGCATCCGGGGAAATAACAGTTTACGAGGGCAATAACATGTTATCTGCCCTGGCAAAATATATGATAAATAGATTAATACATGACCTTTTTCATATTTCCCTTGTCATCATCCCTCGACTGATATCATGATGATAACAAGGGCAATATGAAAAAGGCCATGCAATATTTCGATTCTAACAGGGCATTTACGGTAATTTTATATATTCAAGCGTACCTAGACAGACGTTATTTTTGGACATTTGTCATCTCTCGTATACATGTACTTATTTCGCCTCCGTACAGGAGAGTCACTATAACCCGAAACTCATTTACAAGAATATATAACGCTACAGAAACGTTATAAAAATTGATAACGATAAAAAAATAATCTATAATGTATATTTATTATTTTTATTCTTTTAATCTAACATACAAAAAGTACAAATATGCAAAAATACCCTGTCCATTATATATGCCTTCTGCGCATGTGCTAAAGGTGTTCTGTGCTATTTAGAGCCCTCTATTGTTTTCAAAATGAAAGTAGCACGCCATGTTAGAATTGTACATTCTACCCGGTGGTTTCATATGTTTTATGTCTAAGTGTCTTGTAGTTGCACGGGGAAATTAATTAAGAAAATTTGTTCACGCCACGATATAAATTTGGGGTAAAACATAAATCAATCAATCAATCAAATTTGATATTATAATTTAATAACCCTTTACTTAGAATTGAAATTCTTATGTAAATTTGGTAGTTGAAAGTAGAATGGGAAAGAAATTTGAAAAAAAAAAAATTATTTCGATCGCAAATTTGCACAGTATTAAAGTTTGTGTTATGCATTCGCTTATCATTGTCCTTTAAAATAATAATTTCACAATAACGTACAGACAATGATTTAATGTAAGCAAGCAAAACCTTGGTAGAATCCCGCGAGCTTAGCAAGAAATGTCTCATTTTGCCAGCTCTAAATATTATGCATACTAGCATGAAGGTTAACGACATATTTTAAATATATTGTTTAAAAGTATCTTTTTTCTTAACTTTGACATGTAAATAGTGACTCGTGTGGTCGTTTTAGCATAATACAGGGGTGGTGAATGAGATCATGAGGATCGAAGGGGTCGTCGTGGCCGTGTTCGTATGGTAGTTGGATTTACAACTATCTATGCAATCAGTGCCTATCACCACTGATGTTGTGAGTTCGAATCTCGATCAGGGCGAGGTGCACAGCACTATGTGATAAAGTTTGTCAGTGACTTGTGATAGGTCGGTGGTTTTCTCCTGGTCCTGTTTCTTTCACCAAAAAAACTCACCGCCACGATATAACTGAAATATTGTTGAAAGTAGCGTTAAACACCATCAAGCAAACAAACCAACAAAGAAACATCAAACACCAACAATAACGTACAGACAATGATTTAATGTCAGCCAAAAAAAAAAACCTTGGTAGAATATCATAAGCTGAACAAGAAATATCTCCTTTTGCCAGCATTAAATATTTTGCATACAATCATGAAGTTTAATGACAGTTTTTGAATATATTTTAAAAGTATCCTTTTTTAATAGCTTTGACAATTGTCATAGACGTGTAAGTAGTGATCATGTGACCGTAGTAATACAATACAAGGTTGGTGAATGAGATCGTGAGAAATGGAACAAACGGGGGCTATTTAAAAACTAAAGAAATTGTGACTTTGGCGGGGTTAGATTTAATACATCAATAATAACAAGACGTCCTTTAATTGACGGTAAAATTACACCAAGTCACATTACGTCTGTCTACTGACGGTATAAATAAAGGGGGCATCCCAAGAAAGGGGTAAAGTAAGACAAAGAGGTTTCCACAACAAATAAGGTATGTTTTGTATAGATTGCTCTTTTCAGTAAAGAAAATAAAATAAAAAATAAATAAATAGAATAAAGCACTGCCGGAAAAGCTCAAAAATCTATAAAAAAAAATCGAATAAAGAGAGTCACTAGAAAACAATAAAGCTACAGCCAATAGTTAATGTGTACACTATCTCGTATCTGATATAAATTGTTTATGTGTGTAACTTCTTCTCTGGAAACTATTTCTATAATGATGTATTTATAAATGAAACGGGAACTGTTCTTATAATTAAATATTGTAATATAATTTAATGCAATAATTTTGAATTATTATATTATTATATTATTTTATTTCTTTTATTCATGCTTAAATGTTATACATGTACATATAAATCATATTTTTTTTAATTTCTTAGGAGACACCATTCTAAATATATGATTTTATACTTTTCAATTTTCTTTTTTGTTTATCCTACATGTATTTCCAATGGTATTGTTGTTGAATAAATTAATTTATAAAACTTTTACAATTTCTTTACGCCACGATATAGCTGAAATACTGCTGAAGTTGGCGTTAAACACCAATCAATTAATGGAGAATAATTTTCCCTTTTATTTTCATTCATTTAATTTCTATCTATTAATATATAATACGTATAATAATAATATGTTCCCAACAACTAGAAATCTACAAATCCGTGTGCATGTTTGCGTCCTCGCCATTGTTGTGGAGACTAATTAACTTTCGGTTGTTTTGTTCCGATCATTGCCGATCATTATACCTCGTGAAGAAAAGTTTTGGTCCGATGATTGCCGATCAAGAAAAGATAAACGGGTGTGTTCGATTTGCGTTTCAATTAATGGTTAATATTTTAATTCTGCAAATTTCTTATCAAATGTTATTTGCAGAAGTTTGTCAATGTTTAAATACGATAAATATATCACAGATAAACATATCAACATAAAATTAAATGTCTACTTTTGAAAGCCAGGTTTCCAAAAGGGAGATAATTTAAACACAAATCGAACACACCCGTAAAACAATCTTCCCGAAAGAGTTCAAATCTTGGGTCGTGCGCATATCATTTACATTACTGTTGTTAACAACAGTAATTATCTGCTGTCAAATTTTTGTGATTTCCTCATAAATTCTGCTTTTTAGCGGATTTTTAATGTTATGCAGTTGATTTTTTTTTTAAATAAAGTGGCATATTAAGTAAAAATATTTAATTCAAAAATGTTATGATATTGTGGTGTAATATTACTTTAAAAATGAAACTTGTAACAAACAATAGGATAAGTGGCAATATTATCTGAATAGAGAAAGGAAGATATTTAAAAAAATCAGGGGAAATAGGTATATATATAGATATATATATATAAAATTATTATATAGGAACTAAAGATATAACATGTTATTATTATTTTTATTATTTAATATACCACAATTAGTGGAGTGACTAGACCATCAAATTTTCAACTTTAATGTATCACCCTACCTGCAGGCCAAATTGTATATCATCGTTTAGAGTGATGTCTGGGGTTTCATTTTTGCCTGGTCGTAGAAATGAAATATGGTGCATTTCCTGCAGACTTGGGGATAAAGGTCAACAGCTGGGAATTTCATAATTTTGGAAAAAGGTCATAAAATGGTTATAATTTCAAATAAACTGACGCAATAAATGAGTAATTAGTTTTGTAATGTACATAGTAATAATATTACGTCAGTTGCAATAAGTGATGAGGTCATGTTACGTTAAAAATAAATTAAAATGCTATTTTAAAGTAAGCAAATTAAAAATGAACAAAGTCATAAAAAATATTACGATGATAATGAAAATAACGTGAAATATGCATAATGTGATATTTTGTACTCAGGTATTACTACAGGAAGTCAAACGGTTCATTTGGTTAATTGGCCGTTACTCGGAGTGTCACAGGAGATTATAGCAGTGTTTTTTCAATAAACATATATTCGACGATTTACGAGAATAATGGCATTCCGATTTTTACTAAGACAACGGTAACATAGAATACTAAAAGAACAATAAAACGGTATAATACAAACAGCGGAAGTCTACGGACAGAATAACCAAACCATGAAGGACAATAAAGACACAAGAATTCGCAAAGCAAACAGAAAACAAAACAACAAACTAACGCAACACAGTGATGTCAACTCCCAAAAAAACCCGGGAGTGCTACCGAGGGTTATTGTATATGGTGTTATAGGTTCAGCCGTTTTAGAGTTACGAGATTTTCCGAGCTTTTGCCGTATACCGTACAGTGCTTCCATCTATCAGTCTAAATAACCCCTCTGGTACTATAACCACAACTTCCAAAACAATTTATCTGATGTGCTATCTACTAATCTTAAATCACTATTTATTCCATGTATCAATTTAGCTGTCGTCGTCGTCGTCATCTTCGTCAGATATTGCTTCTTGCGTCAACGAGTTTTTACAGCGATCGGATCCTTCACATGCACAAATTGGCGTACATGCTAAATGTTGCTGGTTGCAAACACAGTTTGTACTGCACGATGTTTTATCCTTGCATGTACAAACAAGATATTGAAGAAAGTCTGAAGACATTGGCCCTTTGAACAAAACAGGTAGTAAAGTGTTTCTACATTCCTCCTACCCAAAACCAAGTGGTGATCGAATCACTGGTTTGGCTATGTGAGAATTCATCCATACGTTTGTCTGTAACATAGCCCGAATTATGTGTTGTGTGAATGATGCATCAGATGGTGGCAGTCTCACCAGATTTACACTCCTTACAGTTGCTAATTTAACTCGTAGCTTATTCAGGTCGCAATGGGAGTCTTTAAACTTTCCTTTCGGGTCATACAGTGAAGCACCATCTATGGCAGATTCCTGATCCCCTGCTGAAAGACTGGTAAGAGACAGGAATTGTTCTGGTTTACTTAGCAAAAGTTTGTACACGGACTTTTTACCGATACCAAAAAACGAAGACGTTGTGTCGCAACCTGTGAGTGCGTGTACAGCTGGTAGCAAACTGCAGACTGAAACACCTGTAGAACGATAAAGTTTATGAACTGGCAAAAACCGCCTCCCGTCCTTAATATTCGAAACAGCCCTCGTTTGAAACCAAATCTTCTCTGTATTTACCATCTGGGGGTAATAATGCAGACAGAGCAGTAACACATCGGTATCAGATGACTGTACTACAATTCTTCCTTTGACACCGTTATAGCCAAACTGTTTATCAGCAAATAAGGAATGTAAAATTATCCGGGTGTCAGCTTCTTCCTGCGTGCTGTATAATTCCACACAGTTCGATATCCCATCACTTGAAAACCTTTTTACCACTTCTGGATTGTGGTAAGCACCAGCCAGATACAAAGCTTTACCTACCACTAAAGATGACTGTTCTTAATACCGGATGCAATACTCGCCAAGTAATCTCAGAAGGGACTGTTTGTTTTCAGGATTGCACAAGAACTTTTTCCAATCGGGAATTGACCTTCCTTCAATGACCTGGTATACCTTTTGGGCTGAAAAGGCATTAGAACGCCGTTGCCTCTCTGCAGACTTAATAGACAGTTTTACGTCGTAGCGATCAAACACATCCATTACAGTTCCGGCATTATTGAAATAGGCCACCAGTGCTTTGAAATATTCTTTAACAAGATCCCCAAAAGTGCTATATTTCTTCACATCAAGAGACTGTATAATTTTCATACCATCTCTGATATGAATGCCTTTTTATGAACTATTAAATCATTATCAATTGATAACAAAAGTCGTTCAAATGCTTGATCATGTACTAAAAGTGTGGGCTCTTCATTTGTTTCTTCTTTTTTTGGGAGTATTTAGCAAAAAATTAGCAATGCAGGCCCTTTGGTAAAAAGCTTTACTTTTGAAATTTTCTGTTGATATAATAAGTTTAATATCAAAATTGCGTTTCTGATCCGCCGTTTCAACAATATTTTTGTATCGTCCGTTTCTATCTGACGCAACTGTCTGTCGCCTTTGTAAGATCTATGCTGACAGAAAATGCAGGTACTCCAGTCAAAAAGAGTGGACATTGACCGCGTCTGAACAGAGTTCTGTGTCCGTAGAAAATGAACTATTTCTTAATTTCTAGGTCACGGAGAATTTTTCTAAATTTATCTTGCTTGTGTACGTTTTGTAACACGACTTATGGTAAAATAGCCGCTCCGTATCAATGTCGTTAAGAGAACTATATTCTCCAAGAAGGCGGCGATAAACATCATCTTTTCGCGTGTTTACAGAACTGAGAAGCGTTTGCCGTCCTTTTAAAGTTGTAGTAGAAACCTGGCAAATAATACATAAATTCTAGTTATTTATGATACGGCTTCTTTTAGCTTCCGAAGGTGCTAGTTTTAATGGACTTCCAAAATGAGCCATTTTCCGGAGATTAACCTATCCGCCCGTTTTTACTTGTAATTACACACCTCCTGTTTATTACACGATAAACACACTACAAAATATGAAAAATATACCAAGAAAATGCGTAAAATACTATTTACAACAAATAACTAACAACACCTAGCAAAGGTAATAAGCACGATGACAAATAATTCAATCAAATAATAGCAATTGCATAAGACACTAGTCAAGCGAGTTCACCAATGAAAAGTAAAATTGCATTCGTATCGGTAGAACACCGTAATTCCGGATATATAGTTAACTTCAATGGAATATTCGTAAATATGTTAAAACGCAAGAAAACGTGAATAATATCGTCATTATAACTTTTTATTACTGAAACAGGTTAAATTTATTTATTATTTATCTCGTATAATTAACGAATAAAATAGCGACTTCACTGGCAAAGCAAAGAGATAGCAAAGTTTGGCAGTATTTCAAATGCTTAAATCGTGCATAAAAAGTGTAATAAAGACCAGGCAACATGAATTGGATCTTATTGTTTCTTTTTTATGCAAATTTAATAATATAGAGATTGCTATATTCAAAAACTAGCATTGCCTCCGTGTAGAATACTATTTCAGGAAAAATGAATTTTTCGTTTTCTTGGTGAATATTCCGAGAACTGCACCATACGAAAACTCTACGACCTGTCAAAAAAGAAAGATTAGGGTATTAACATTGAAAAAAAATCAATTTTGGCCTGCAGGTATGCTGGTACATTAAACTCGATAAATAAGCCACTTTTTAGACTTCAGTCACAGCACTAAATAATGTTCCTCGAATACCACAGTCTTTGATGTGCATACATAATGTACATGTATAGTAATATAATAACTATACATGTATATCTAGGACTATTTTCCAGGTCACTGTTACCTATTATTTAATAAATGTAGCAATTCTTTTGCATTAACTGCTATTTGACTTTATTGCTCATGTTGTTGTCTGTCATGTGCAGTATTATGTATGTTAATCATTCAATTTATTATAATGACTCTGCCCATAATGGGACCATGATTGGTAAATAAAATATCTTATCTTATCTTATCTTATCTTATCTTATATATATATATATATGCCAATAATGCGGATATAAGAAATTATTGTGTTCCATTAATTGATTATTCGACGATTTGTTGTTTTCTTTTTTATTAACTATAATAATGTAGATGAAAATGAATATATATATATATATATATATATATGTTGAGTTGATCAACATCCACACAAGTGGGAAAATAAGTTCCTTTATTAAGAATTCATTAGAACTGAGGACAGGGAACATATGATATATAATACATACATTTTTAATGTGTATTGATATTTTCTTTCTTGGTTATAGCAATTCTGTAGAATTAATGACAATAAAAATTTAACTTTAATTTGTTATCTTACTTATTTTAGAGTATTCTTCTCTAAATCAAAAACGTTAAACAGCTTCTTCCAAAATAGTTTATGACAAGACATAATGTTGTCAATTTTGCTTTGTAACTAAATCAATCGCTGTTACTAGAGGAGGATCCAGGGGGAGGGGGGAGAGCACCCGGCGCCCTCCCCCCCCCTAAAATTTGACAAAAATAAGATTTTTTTGCGCAAAATCGTGATTTTTCACACGAAATACCCCAAAAATGTTCGCGACTCTCTCCGCTCGGCCCTATTATTTTAAGTGCGCCTCCTAACTTGAAATCCTGGCTCCGCCCCTGGTTACTGCATGTATTAGTTACCGAGAGTATCATCCACCTAATTATCAGTGTTTCGGCACTGACATGGTTCATTAGATGTATTCAATATATTTTTGACAGTTCTTAAGGTGGTACCTAACACTACAGGGAGATAACTCTTTAAAATCATATGAGGTTTGTATGCAGATTTCAAGCATCTCGGTGATCAAAACCACAGAGAGAAAAGCTGCTATGTGGCTGTTGAATTTATAGCTCCGAGTCTGTTAGTTGGAATTTGTTAAAATTTTGATATTTATTACAGTGGATATATTCAAACACACTGCCAAAAAAATAAGAAAATTAAACAAGCAGATCAAATTTTACCTGAAGTGTATGGTTCCACTTTAAATAAGATATTTTGAAACTAAAGGTTCACATCGTGTGCACTAAATTTAATATCTACATTTTATTACTAAAATTATGTATATTTATCAAACATATCAATAAGGTTTTTTGTACTCCTGTGTTACCCACTGTAGTCCCGTAACCCAGTTACCCTCCTGTCTGTATTATTTATTATTATGTTGTTATTTTTCTCTGTACCAACGTATTTGGCTGTAAGTGAATAAAAATATTAAGTACAGTACGAGGAATAAATAGTACTGAACTAATTATGCTTCAAAGATCGGGTAATCAATGAAAGTTTATCACTGACTTGCGACAGGTCGGTGGTTATCTCCGAGTAATCAGGTTTTCTCCACCAATAAAACTGACCGCCACGATATAACTGAAATATTGTTGAAAGTGGCTTTAAACACCATAACCATATCCCAAAAAATACATTACCGATTTATGTTACTGTATATTAACACTTTCAACGAGATAAATTGACATAAATCTTCATTGCAATGTTATATTTAACAATAATGGGTTCACACAAGGTCCACGAGGTCCACGGTGTCCACGGTGTCCTCTCGTAAACATATTACTTCTCGTTTTTAAATGTATTGTTACTTAAAGATGATTGAGTATAAGACGCATGGACAAAATAAGTTGCTCGTATTGGATATAACGGGTTTCTTTTTCCGCATTCCTACTCAGGTGAAGGCTAACTTGTAGAATAATGATGAAATAAAAAAAATAAGTCGTGACAGAGACAGATTTGTTTGTGAACGAGTTTACCTAATTTGACTATTTCAACATCGGTCAAATGTTTAAGCTCGTTCATAAGAAGACCTGCAAAAACATCGACCTGTGACATCGGCCTGCATCAGTGGTCTCTAAATGATATTAGAGATCACATTTACAATAGCATTGTTGGGGGTATTATTGTACAAATGTTGATATTGACACCAGATCTTCTTAGATACAAATGTATAGTATTTATTTACACTAAACTGCAAAAAATATTTGTAACTGCAGGAATTTTTTAATTTAACATATTAACCCCGTATTGTTGTTTTTCAGAAAATGAGGATCACTCTGTGTCTTCTCGTTGCACTATGTGTGTTGTCAATTACCATGGCTCGTCTATCAAAACAAGAACGTAGAATAAAGAGTCCATGTACTTTTGCATCCAAAGTGAACGACGGTAACGATGGCAGAAAACCAAATAGAAGGAATGGTAAAGACAGGTCGAGAAAAGATGGCAAGCCAAGACCTGATGATAAACCAACGGATGCGCAAAATCCAGACGACAGACCAACTGATGCGCCAAACCCAGACAACAAACCAACTGATGCCCCAAACCCAGACAACATACCCATGGCTCGTCCAAACAAATGGTTACCATCAACTAAAAAGGGTAGAATAAGGTGGCCAGGTTCTTTTGGACCCAAAATGAACGACGGTAACGATGGCCGAAGACCAAAAGGGAGGAATGGTAAAGACAAACTGAGACCGGAGGACAAACCAGCAGGCTTTCCAAGACCTGATGATAAACCCACTGATGCGCCACGACCAGACGACAAACCAACTGATGCGCCAAACCCAGACAATAGACCAACTGATGCGCCAAACCCAGACAACAAACAAACTGATGCGCCAAACCCAGACAACAAACAAACTGATGCGCCAAACCCAGATGACAAACCAATTGATGCGCCAAACCCAGACAACCAACCAACTGATGCACCGAACCCAGGAAACAAACTAACTGATGCGCCATAATCAGACGATAAACAAATATACCAAATAGACAAAAAAACAACCATAAACTTCAAATATACAGGCTCAAATGTTATATTTCAAATTTTAATTTCATATATTTTTTTTTACATTCATTGAAGAATTAAAAATGAACATGTTTATATATAAATTTAAAATAGACTAATAAAATGACTCAATAAATCTATTATCATTTTAAATAATTTTAATAAGTTACCACATCCGTGGTGTAATGGTTGCCTGCTTGCACCAAGAGCGGTAGACCGTGGGTTCGAGCCTTAGCGAGACCCAAAAAAAATGAAATTGGATTTGATGATTTTTGTTGTTTAGCGTCACTTTCAGCAACATTTCAGCTATATTATGGCTACCAGTTTTAGTGGTGGAAGAAGCCACAGTACCCGGAGAGAACCACCGACCATGGGCAAGTGACTGGTAAACTTTATCACTTGCGGCTGCAAGTCGAGTGCACCCTTTTTGTAATTTACAAAGCCGGGCGCGAACCCACTCCGTATTGGTGATAGGCTTGTATGAATTGTAAGGTAATCCATCTATCTAACTCATCGAGCCACCCGGGCCCTAGCTGAAATTGGTATTTGCTGCTTTTCCACTATGCACACCACTTTAAGAGTAAGAGTAAAAACTGGTTGACTCAGAATTGGAATAATACGTACTAGTGGAGCTACATGTCTACTCGCTGTTGTTTTTGTCAGCTAGCACTATAAAGATCCAATTAAACGTGTTGGTTTATAACATTTCACTGAATATAACTTTTCCCGTCATGATATAGCTGAACAAATAGCTCATCTGGCATTAAAGAACAAACACTCACTCACGGAATAAATGTGTTTTCTTATCTGAGGAGTCATGTCAGATTTACCCAATACTTAACTTGTCTGTCGTGGTCTGGAAGTGTTATGCTGAAATACTAGAATATTCATCCTGAAAGGAAAGTTTGAAGATTCCACATGGTTAATCAGTGGCTAAAAATATATAAAACGACAGACAATCCAATGGTCAATATGGTTAATCAGAGACTATAAATATATAAAAGGACAGAGAATCCAATGGTCAATATGGTTAATCAGAGGCTATAAATATATAAAAGGACATAAAATCCAATGGTCAATATGGTTAATCAGAGACTATAAATCTATAAAAGGACAGAATATCCAATGGTCAATATGGTTAATCAGAGGTTATAAATCTATAAAAGGACAGAGAATCCAATGGTCAATATCGTAATCAGAGGCCATCAATCTATAACAGGACAGACAATCCAATGGTCAATATGGTTAATCAGAGACTATAAATATATAAAAGGACAGAGAATCCAATGGTCAATATAGTTAATCAGAGGCTATTAATATGTGAAAGAACAGAGAATCCAATGGTCAATATGGTTAATCAGAGGCCATAAATCTATAAAAGGACAGAGAATTCAATGGTCAATATGGTTAATCAGAGGCCATAAATATATAAAAAGACAGAGAATCCAATAGTCAATATGGTTAATCAGAGACTATAAATCTATAAAAGGACATAAAATCCAATGGTCAATATGGTTAATCAGAGACTATAAATATATAAAAGGACAAAGAATCCAATGGTCAATATGGTTAATCAGAGGCCATAAATCTATTAAAGGACAGAGAATCCAATGGTCAATATGGTTAATCAGAGGCCATAAATATATAAAAGGACAGAGAATCCAATGGTCAATATGGTTAATCAGAGGCTATTAATATGTAAAAGGACAGAGAATCCAATGGTCAATATGGTTAATCAGAGGCCATAAATCTATAAAAGGACAGAGAATCCAATGGTCAATATGGTTAATCAGAGACTATAAATATATAAAAGGACAGAGAATGCAATGGTCAATATGGTTAATCAGAGGCCATAAATCTAAAAAAGGACATAACATCCAATGGTCAATATGGTTAATCAGAGACTATAAATATATAAAAGGACAGAGATTCCAATGGTCAATATGGTTAATCAGAGGCTATTAATATATAAAAGGACAGAGAATCCAATGGTCAATATGGTTAATCAGAGGCTATAAATCTATAAAAGGACAAAGAATACAATGGTCAATATGGTTAATCAGAGACTATAAATATATAAAAAAATAGAGAGAATCCAATGGTCAATATGGTTAATCAGAGGCCATAAATCTATAAAAGGACAGACAATCCAATGGTCAATATGGTTAATCAGAGACAATAAATCTATAAAAGGACAGACAATCCAATGGTCAATATGGTTAATCAGAGACTATAAATCTATAAAAGGACAGAGAATCCAATGGTCAATATGGTTAACCAGAGACTATAAATCTATCAAAGGACAGACAATCCAATGGTCAATATGGTTAATCAGAGGCCATACATATATAAAAGGACAGACAATCCAATGGTCAATATGGTTAATCAGAGGCTATGAATATATAAAAGGACAGAGAATCCAATAGTCAATATGGTTAATCAGAGGCTATAAATATGTAAAAGGACAGAGAATCCAATGGTCAATATGGTTAATCAGAGGCTATAAATATGTAAAAGGACAGAGAATCCAGTGGTCAATATGGTTAATCAGAGGCTATGAATATATAAAAGGACAGAGAATCCAATGGTCAATATGGTTAATCAGAGGCTATAAAT
>MJUT01018762.1:25779-46077 GCA_002080005.1 Gigantidas platifrons | reverse complement strand
AATCGTTGTGCTATAGCCGCTAGGATAAAATAGTACTTACCAGTCAATCGTTGTGCTATAACCGCTAGAATAAAATAGTACTTACCAGTTATTCGTTGTGCTATAGCCGCTAGAATAAAATGGTACTTTCCAGTTAATCGTTGTGCTATAGCCGCCAGAATAAAATAGTACTTACCAGTCAATCTTTGTGCTATAGCCGTTAGGATAAAATAGTACTTACCTGTTAATCGTTGTGCTATAGACACTAGGATTAAATAGTACTTACCAGTTAATCGTTGTGCTATAACCGCTAGGATAAAATAGTACTTACCAGTCAATCGTTGTGCTATAGTCGCTAGGATAAAATAGTACTTACCAGTTAATCATTATGATATAGCCGCTAGGATAAAATAGTACTTACCAGTCTATCGCTGTGCTATAGCCGCTAGGATAAAATAGTACTTACCAGTTAATCGTTGTGATATAGCCACTAGGATAAAATAGTACTTACCAGTTAAACGTTGTGATATAGCCACTAGGACAAAATATAACTTACCAGTTAATCGTTGTGCTATAGCCGCTAGGATACAATAGTACTTACCAGTTAATCGTTGTGCTATAGCCGCTAGGATAAAATAGTTCTTACCAGTTAATCATTGTGCTATAGCCGCTAGGATAAAATATTACTTACCAGTTAATCATTGTGCTATAGCCGCTAGGATGAAATAGTACCTTCCTGTTAATCGTTGTACTATAGTCGCGAGGATAAAATATTACTTTCCAGTTAATCGTTGTGCTATAGCCGCTAGGATAAAATAGTACCTTCCAGTTAATCGTTGTGCTATAGCCGCTAGGATAAAATAGTACTTACCAGTTAATCGTTGTGCTATAGCCGCTAGGATAAAATAGTGCTTACCAGTTAATCGTTGTGCTGTAGCTGCTAGATAGTGAAGGTACATCCGTTCATTGTATGAAACAGGTTGACAATTAATTATATAATAATTGGACAATCATCTTTTTATATTTATATTAAAAAAAACATCAATGTGAATTTTGCAGTAAAATCCTGTTGTAACTGGTCTGTTTTTGAAGACAAATGTTGTTTTTTTTTAATGATAAATTTTTGTCAATAAATTTAAATATAATTTTTTGTGCATTATGTAATTAAGCATATACTTTATAGGACATGTAGAGAAAAACATAGATATCACACTATTAAAATTGAAATAAAATTCTTACATCAAATAAACTAAATGAATAATTTAAATTTTAAATACATTACTATTGGCGATGTATATCTTAAAAATCTAAATATCAATAAAAGTCATCTTGTGTAGATGAGATAAAATCCAATAATATTAAAACTAGAGGCTCAGTAGGCTGAGCCTGTTTCGTTCAACTTTTATTCTGTTTTGAGGAAACTTTATACATAACCTCCCATAGATGCATTCAACAAAGTTTCGGTTCATTTGACCAACAGGTTGCAGAGAAGAAGATTTTTAGAAATTAATCAATCAGAAACATGAATTAACTGTGACGACCATGTTTGTTAACGGATCGGGACGAAATAAAGTCATCTACATAGAGGACTTTCCATAGTTGCTTCCTACCAAGTTTCGGTTGGCCATGTTTGTTAAAGGATCGGGACGAAATAAACACATTTCATAGAATACCTTACACAGATGCTTCCTACCAAGTTTCGGTTTTGGTTTTGTTAATTTTCCTTTTGTTTTTTAATTGTACAACGGCATAAACCTACCTCGAGGCGACGTTCGAGATGTTCAAGTATCCGTGCATGTGACGTAGCAAACCACCCGTGATACAGAGGATGTGAACATGTACACGGAAAATGCAAATACAATTCCCAAATGGATAAAAAATATATTTGACTCTGAATGTAGTCTTGAAAATGAGAAGGCAATCCATGAGAGACATCATTTTAGACTTACAAGTAAGTTTCAAGCAGTCGGTAATATATGTACACATGGTGGGTTCGTCGTGGTCGTGATCGTATGGTAGTTGGATTTACAACTACCTATGTAATCACTGCATATCACTACTAAAGTTATGAGTTCGAATCCCGATCATGGCGAGGTGTACTCGACACAACATTATGTGATAAAGTATATACTATTTGGTCAAATCAATTTTGACATTTTCAACCGATTACATATTAGGAATAAGTAGCCATGTAGGTGGAAAACGCAGCCCCACGTGTTAAATGGTCGGCCCCTTGTGACACTAGTCGGAGAACAAGAACAGTGGCACAGAAATTGCGTTCTTACCAAGAACAAATAATATTTATAGAAAAGTCAATTTCATATTACCTATAATATTCACATATTTGTCAGTGGAAATAGGACTCGTACCAATGTATATGGATTTGCCTATCCTAAGATTTCATCAGCTGTTGTCGTAAATGTCAGTTATCAAGATCAGGTATATAAATGTCCGTCCGCGTCGTTATGGAACATCTTAGAGCGCTAATTATATAAGGCGCACTACCAGGGTATTTGTAAATAACAGCTAGTAGTAGTAAAATATAGCGACCTACGTGCACTGTAATGCCGCACCATTCGTTACATATATCGCGAAATTGTAACTCCTGGAGCAAGTCTGGTAACCTAACCTGATTCCCAAACCATGGTGTATATTTAAGCTATATTCAGCGCGCCGCTATGGTACGCGATAGTCACAAAATTGCGAAATAATATGTAATTCGTTCGGAAACCCCGTTTTCAATTGTGATCGAGAATTTAGGTTTAAATCTAAAAATATTTTGCAATCGGAAGCGGATATGTTGTCTGGAATCACGATGAATAGTCATAAATGGATGATCCATGTTTGCAGCAGTACTGTAGTAAATTGTGCCAATTAAGTCTGAAGACCAAACAACCATTTATGAAAAAAAAATCTCTGTATCACAACCCATTTTTCCAAAATATGGTGCTTGATTTATATGTCCATTCCTTACCCCTTTGCATAACAAAATGTTATACCTCATCACAAGGTTAATGGTCAATATTTGTTATTCTCCCTTAACAAGTTGAATGAATGAATGAATGAATGAATACGTCCTTCACTTTGTCTACGGAGATTTAAAATTACACTGTCGTCATAAGTGGATGACTTGAACTTTTTGTAGCAATTTTGTTATTTTGTTTTCATCCAAAATTTATCATATCCGGACGGAATATTGTAGCGATCGTGCCTTTGGGCATATGGCGAACCATGTGTTTTGCATGGGACCACGCACCTGTTTTAAGGAACTAGTCGATTTTTGACTCTGACAAAGTTTTCCATCCGTTTTCTCCCATTTAACCAAATTCTGTAGGTTTTCAGTGTTTCTCCTATACGTGTCAGTCTGTGTTCAACTGTATATAAATGTAGATAACCATGATTTTTGTCGCTGTGTTTACTTTCATTTATCGTGTGTATTGCCATTTCCTGTACGAACTACGCATGTGCGGAAGTTCCGGTATGCAAATTTGTTTACGGGTGTGACCCTGACAGTTGACCTGTGTGTACCGTTGTAAAACAGGAGTAAGAATACAACCGAGTTGCCGGAAGGCTGCTTACATTAATTTTGAATTAAGCTACAGTTAATTTGAATTGTATTGTATTGTAGAACATTATTTTGTCCCATGGACGCCAAGTTCACGATGCTCTGTATGTATTTTTCTACTATCGGGGAATATTTTTCGTTACTTTTGGGCCATTTTACGGTCCCGTTTTCGTTGCCCCGATAATCGCTCAATTTGGCTCTTGGAGTATAAAAGCCAAGTTCCTGATAATTCCAGGCTCCTTCTCACTAGTTTTGAACACCAGAACGTGCATTATATTTTCGGTCAGTTGATCATCATGCTTCTCGTGTTATTATTTTCTGGACAAAGTTTAAGCAGTTGATCTGCATTATAGAATTTATTTGGCACTGGAATATTGTTTCGGTTGTAATTTTACGGCTGATTTTCTAAATTGATAGGTTTTTGTCAGTTATTTTGAACCTTTTCTGGTCATTTTGAGTGGCAGATATTTCAGTTCAGATCAGAACTAAATTGTCCCAGAAGCTTGCATTTTGTAAATAGCTATTGCTAGTTATTCAAGCTAGATTTTCCATGTTACTACATAAAGAAATATATATGCCTTCCCCAGCCCATTTTCATATGTTCATAGTCAATTTTAAGAGACTGTGCTAGTTATCCTGTCTGTTGTGTTTCTCCTATAGACAGTGCTATTTTAACTGCAGATAATTTGCTATAAAGATTAAGCTAACTAATGATAATTTAGAATACTTTAGAATAATTTAATATTTTAATAGTGAATGTCAATATAGCTCAGTAATAAATAGGGATTATTCGAATCATACGATTTGAGTTTGTCTTCACTAGTTGCTCCGAAGACTGTTCATAATTTATTTTCACATAAGATAAAGCTGTTCATAATTTATTATCACATAAGATAAAGAAGTTCAAAGTTTACCATTTATTAAGAACATATTTTAACAAATCAAGTGTAACAGGTGAACAAATAACATTGATTTAACAAATAACAATCTTGTATGTAGTTGGCTGAACACCGTGCTGATACGGGTTTTACAATATTCAGATTGGTTAATTGAGATAATGTGATTAATATTCAGTGTAAAGATAATTTGGTTGAACGAACATGACTGTACTTGTCTTTACTGTATGATATGTTTGAATGCAATAGAAAATAGTGCTCAAGAAAGTCATTTCTTTTTTTATAATTTCTATATAATCTAAAACTTGCTCAACCTGAGTCCATCGTAGTTCGAGGTCTTTGGTGCCCATAGACTGTCTCATAGATTTTCTCATTCGTAATAAATCTATTGGATTGTCAGACAGACCTGCTCCTTTGCGGACTGGTCTAATATCATTGTCCCTGTTAAGGCATTATACCATTTCACAAGTGCAGTTCATATTGCTCCAGTTGCAGGAATTTGCTTCCTGATTACAGATTAGTTCTGTCTTTATATTTTCTGCACGACAGACGTGGACATTTTTACTTCGACCAGAACGTAATTGAGTATTAAAACCCTGTCGCCCCCATCGTGACTCTGATTGTTGAGTCTTCTCGATCTCGTTGTTAATTTATGTACCTTATACCCTGTTAAGGACCCTAAACTTAATAATTGAGCAACACGGTATTGTACTTGATTACTAGGCTTGTTTATTTGGCCTAGTTAGGTTTCTTGTGTGCCTTTAAACATAAGTGGTGGCAGATTTGAACTGGGAGATAAATAGTCAGAGAGAAAACCCCTACCATTGGCTTGAGCCCCCGCTACAATATTAACTTGCAAAACCCTCAAAGGACCGGCATCTACATGCATGGTGGAAGCAACACATATAAAAAAAAAAGAAAAAAAAAGAAGCGGACGTCAATCTTGTAGCTTTCAGTTGTGTCCTCTGTGACGTCTGCATTTATACTGTTACCGTTTGTTATCGTTCGCTCAACATGAATTGGATACCAGAGAAGGATGTATGAGATCCATGACTAATTAACACTTACATGTAAGTTTATTTGACCCCTTTAGTATTCAAAATAACACGAATACAGGATAGATATATTATTTATATTCCGCTTTATTTACAATTAGCCGGCTATCTTTTATAGTATGATAAATATGGCACTAATTGGTGATGAATGAGATTTTTTAACGAATAGCGCTTAATATAATTAGCGTACCAACTTTGATAGGCCGCCAATCACCCGAACTAATCATACACTTACAAAACGGACTTTGATTTGCATTTTGGGCGTTTAATACCACTTTCAACATACCTCTTTTCTATCACGAGTTGCGGGTTTTATTCGGCGAGTTTAGTTGTGGGTATATATAGTACACATCGAAACAGGCGTGATACGAACTTATGCAGACGTTAGTAGATAGGCATACAGACACTTATTGCACGAGTCTATCATACCGTTGTGATATTGGAGTTCCAGCAGTCCCCATGTTGTTTGCCTGGATATTATGCCAACGAAATAAATAGTTAGATGAAATAAAGTATTCAATTCAGTACATAACATCATCAGTGTAATCGTGAAATATACACAGTCCTTAAAAAACCACAAAAAATATTCATCCCAAATTTATGCAGCTTTAGGTTTCGTTTATGGTGTTTAATGCCACTTTCAACAATATTTCAGTAATATCGTGGCGGTCAGCTTTATTGGTGGAGGAAACCGAAGTACCCGGAGAAAACCACCGACCTGTCACAAGTCACTGAAAGGCTTTATCACATAATGTTGTATCGAGTACACCTCGCCTGAGCGGGTTTCGAACTCACAACATTAGTGGTGATAGGCACTGACTCAAAAAAATATTCACCGTTGTTAAGGACAAACTTTATATCCTCATTGATACTGGAAATATCTCGTATGACTAGTAATATAGCATGGTCTTGTTTTCATGTTAGTTTTGTCGCTGATCTGCACGACAGAACATGTTCAACAATAGTGGTACATGTATTTAGTGTATCAATATGGTAGCCTTTGTGAGGCTACACACATCACATTCTAAACACGGCCGTAATAAATTACAACAGTTAGTTAAATGAATTACATCTGGTTTTTCAGGTGTTTATGGTCTAGAGCTACCTATAAAGAAACCAAATATTAAAATACATGTACGTACTAATTTCTAGAGCACCAAATAATTATAGGTATATTTTACGTTGTTTTGAAACGTATGTTCGGTAAAATACATTTTTTAATTATCTTTGAGAGAGAATACTTCTGTGAATTAACCGTGCGTTTTTCCACAATAACTGTAATATTGTTGAAAGTGGCGTTAAACACCATAACCCCCTCTCAATCACTAAAAAAAACATCGTCTAACACATTCCTGCAGCACAAACAAAATATATGTGCGCAATATCAGACGATGCTAACAACCGGTCGCTTCAGGCGGTGTTGGACATTTGCGCAAATTCATAGGACGTTTTAACCCTTTTGCGCAAATTATTTTTCGCTTTTGCGCAAACTATTTATAGGCCATTTGCACAAAGTTTTATCCGTTATTCTATTTTAAAAAGTTTATGTTTACCTCTTCCGTTCGCTAGGTAATATATATACCCATTGTCCTTTGCTCACCGCGGGGAGGTGGAAGTAGGATTTTGAGCAAGATATTGGTTTGGTTTAATTATAGGACTACACATTAAATCTTAAAAGTATATTAATTTTAAAGTTCATAGAACACTAAAAGCACTATTTACAGTTACTGGTTTCTATAAAAGTTACAAATCCGTTCTTGCAGCAAATTTGTAGCCCATGCTACAAACATATGAAGCTCTGGAGACAGTTCCTGTGATGTATTTTTCAAATTGATCTGTAGAAAACTCTACCCACTCATGTTTATCTTTTAATATCCCCTTGAACTTTAAGCTGATACTTGTAAAGGACCCCATTGGAAATAAGCTGAATGGCTTTCATGGGATATCCTTGGTATGAAAATGTTGAATAGTTACAATGAGTGGATTGAAGTTTCTGTTAATGATGGCAGTTTTATGTTTTACTTTTAAATTAATGAGAAATTGTTAAACACTTGGGTATGATGTTGAAAATTTTAAGCTTAAATATATTTTACCTTTTACCTTTTTACTTTGTCAGCTTCACTGCGTCTAGCCAATGCCTGCGTATCTAAAGAGCGTAGTTTTACATACGTCGTTGACTGAATATTCCTGATAACATCCAAGAAGAAAAAAATGTTGGGATGGCGAGCATAAAACTGTCCGTTGTAGTGCGAGTGAAACGATTATGTGCCATTATTTGTACGCTTAGCATTATTTTCTGGAGGTGATGACCATAATGAAGGTGGAAAAGTACTGGTGGGTGTTGCAAACTCCTCTAAGATGTAATCCGAAAATTTCATGCAAGCCTCGGCATCTGGTGCATCACTCATAATGTCGTCTGTGAAACAATCCTCCACTTCATGTGGTGCTAGAAATGGCAGACCAAAGAATCGCGTAAACCATTTACCAATTTCCGCAGATTTGTCCTTATACTCAGAACTTAACCCCAGACTCTGGATTTTACGCCACCAGCATTTCCCTAAATGAAATCTGCAACAATCTAATTGAGTTTCTGGAAAAAAGATTCTTTACTGAATTATGCATTGCTTTCTCAAAGTCGACATGAAGTATGTCAGGCTGTAAATGAAGTCCTTTGCTTTGACAGTAATCGAGCAATAGTGACCACATCTTAGTATAGCATGCTTCAGATTTCGAGGGAAGAAGACAGTCCAGAAGCGGAGCATAATTTCTATTTTTACACCCATGTATAGTGTAGAGCTGGTAAAAATATCGAGAACAACACTTAAATGTGACATGCTGTTACACAAACACTCCATGTTAAGATATGTATAAAATATGATTATCTCTGCATCACGATCATTAATCAACAATAAGCTTTCATCTTTGTTGGTTTTGGTGTTTACTTCATCTACAACATCATGGACATCTTTCCGATTCTTTGGTAGAGTAGGAAATTTCTTTCGTCTCTCACGATATACGGCCTTCGCAACATTCTTTAGGTCGGCGGACTGTAAGGTTTGTTCATCCATTGTCTGAATCTCTGTCCGTATTATCTGTGAAGGACGCTTAGTGATATCTCCAGATTTGTTCCTGGATCTTATGCGCAGAACATGAACCTAAGTTTTTCTGTCACTTTGATTGGATTCACAAGTGTGTTGATTTTTTGTTTTGAGCACAATTGTTCCATCCATGTCAGTTGTCATGGACATTTTACAGAATTTCGTTGTGCATCTATAAACGACATCGCCTGACTTTAGAGTGTTGCTTATGCGGTATAATATTCCATCTACTACAATTGCAGGCTGATCCCTGTCTGTTTCTGTGTGTGTGACTTCCATGACTGACACTAAACAACTGAACGTTTTACTCAGTTCATATATTAGGGCTAGAAAGTGCTTAAGTCCTTATGTTTTAAAACCTGAACAGAGTTCATTAAGTATAAATGTTTTGTTGGTTACCTGTATATCATACATATTACCTGTATTTACATTTATTTCAATTTGCGGAAAAGGTGTATTAATTCTAATTATTGTATTCAAAAAAATTGCGCAAAAGGGAAAATAAAATTTGCGCAAATGGAATTTAAATTTTTTATTTTTTTGCACAAATGTCCTTCGCCCACTTCAGGTTACCATTTCATACCGAGGGGGTCGTTACACTTAATGTATAATAGCTGTCTATGCAAACTCGCCCAAGAACAGACTCTAGTTGACGAACATGATTTTTTCATGCATGTATTCCTAGGAATTTCAAGACAAAAAAAATAATATATGAAACAAATTAAAGCAAAAGGTAGGCTCTTGGTACCGATGGTGTGTACATGCATGCAAGTCGTATAATTGCAGACTAAAACAAATACAGGGAAGTAGCCAATTAGAGGTTGTCAATAGTAAATGTTTTTATTTTTATTTTAAAGTCTATTATACACAAGGTCATAAAACTATTAGAACCCGCGATGTGACCATTTCCTGTGTTATTGTACAGGTAGATACTGTCAATTCACACACTTCTTTTAATAAAAAAAATTCGACCATTAAAAATAAAACTTTCTTAAAATAATACATAATTATGTGTGCAATTAATTTTAATTAATAAAGTATGGGTTTATATTAGAATATTCACATTTAGATCAAGGAGCCGATGAAAAGTTCAGTTTCCAAGCAAATTTCAAATTCAATAATGTTCACATTTGGCTCATGGATTATTTACATAATAAATTTAGTTAATTAGTTAAATTTAGTTCGAAAATAAAATATTAATTAAACTTTTCCTTATTTTAATTTTTAATAGAACAGACGGACCGGGGAAATATAGATAACTGATACCTGACGATTTACATGCGCTTAGCAAAATGGTTTCGTTGGGTATGTCTTTTTACCACCGAACGTCTAAAAATTACCACAGAACACCTATAGACACTTTTCAATAATCACCGAACACCTTCAATGTAATAATATACATATTTAAGTACTAAATCGAAATTTTGGTCAGTGTAAATGTTTTAATAACGGAATTAGTGACCAGTTTATTACCACCGAACACAATAAATTTACCAACGGACACATTCAGAAAACATTAAAAAGAAATACCTCATTGAACTCGTGATGAGTGTGATTTATTGAAATTGTTGACATTTTTATGGCGCCGATAAGTATAACATAAAGAGGTAGCAATTTAATAATTTTTAAAAATGAATTGAATATAAATCAGTACGATGTGTTTTGTAATAATGGAATTGTTTACAAATTTGTCACCGAACGGGATCACCGAACACTTCCCTATTAGCAGAGAGAGCAAAAACAATACCTATGTAGTTTATTGTATATTTTATTTTACACACATATATTATAGTCTGTTTGATTTCTATAAAACCTAAAGAAAAAAATTATTGCATGGAGTGAGTACAAATAGTGTAAGAGCCCAACCATCAAAACAAAATAACAGACATGTGCTTTCAATGTATATTTCATTATACCATGTAACATAGGATATTTGAATATTAAAAGGCTACTCATCAACTGACCATTAAGGTGATTGTCAATTGTTATTGATGTCCATTGAGATTTAAATGTCCTATGTCACATGGTACAGTCTGTTATTTATACTCACTCCAGCCAGATTTAGCACTTCAGAAAATATAATGCATAACTTTTTTAATAATTGACCAAACATTTTTTAATTAATTTTCAGAGTTCGTATATATCATATATTAATATACATCTGGAAATAGAATTATTGATTTTAAAACTGGATTATTAAGATTTGTTTTCTGTAGGTTTTATAGAAGTCAAACGGACTATACATTTATGTAGACTTTAAATAAATTACAATTTGTATATGATAATATTACATGTATATATGATTTCAAATAAGTTGATGAATAGACATGCAAAATATCAGTAGCCTACGTCAAACAATAAGAAAGTTGTAGATTGTGGGAGTGTGGTATGCTACTTTGTTGAAGACCAAGAAAAAGAATGAAAAATCAATTGAAAATAAAAGCACGGTCTATAGTGAGGCTAATATATAAAAAGGCCATATTTCGAAAAGTACTTTAGATATTTTATATATTAGCCTCACTATAGACCGTGCTTTTGTTTTCAATAGATAACGGAAAGAAAGTCAGAGGATAAAAAGTCACAAATTTGATGGGAAAATAAGTCACAGGAAAAAAAGTCACAGTTTAATTATATAATGTGTGTCAGATATTTAAGTAAAAAAGCAATAATTTATATTTAATATTTAAATAGTTTCGAATCTGCCGCATGTCCACTTCCTGTTTGCCTGCCGCAGCTTAGAATATTTTTAGATAGAAAAAATTGTCACATTTTTCCCAGGAACCACAGAGGCTAGCTTCCTGATATATGGCACAGCACATCAGTATGGAGAACTGTATCGCATGTCCACATCCCTTTTGATGGAACTTTGCTATATATTATTTTTATTCACATGATAATATCTCATCCTTCAAATAATTCATCATGTCAGAATAAATTGTAATTTTCATAAACTTCATCAGTCAAAACTAAATATATCACAAAATTTAGAATAATATACTTTTTCATCATGATGTTACTTCCAATGATGAAGTAATCTAAAGAAAATAAGTTCGCAGGCGACACATGTCTTCCCTGGACGACTTACCACTAAGTTAAAGAATTGTGATTTTTTCATTGAAATATATCTTTTGCGTTTCTAAATATCAAATGGTCTATTTTTTTAAACTTCCGGTGAACAGATTTTTAGCCATCACTACTCCTATGAAAAATCATATTGTTAAAAGGACTTCGTCCTTTATTATAATTTGACAGCAATCTAACTCAGCAATTTTTTATATATTGTATAGGATGATGAAAAATTCATCATACAATCACAGGAAATAAAGTATATTATACAAACAACTAAGCAGATGAAAACCATACAATATATTTGTCCCAATGGATCTAAAAGTTACTTAAACTTGTGATACTAAGTTAATACTAAATATTATATACATTTTTTACAGCAAGAGGCTGTTCAGACAATTCCATGGCCTGCGATGTCGCCAGACATGAACCCTATAGAGCATGTATGGGACTTTATTTGCCGAAAAATTAATCAACGCAAATGTCAAAATATTATTGAATTAAGAACTAATATCTTACAGGAGTGGCAACAGTTCCCCCAATAACGGCTTAGGCGTCTTGTGCGAAGCATGACGAGGCGTGTTACAGAACTTCACAATAAATGCGGTGGATATACTCGTTATTGATTGTTATGCCTTACTCATACGTACAATAAATGCATTTAAAAGGTCTTAAAGTCTGAAGACTCTGCATTTTGATGCAATGTTAAAAAGTTCCATCAAAGACAAACTGGTTTTACGTTTTTCCAGCGCCAGTTTTGAACCCCATTTTTGCCATGGCATAGTCACGTCTTTCAGGATGATAAATACTTTGTAGATTGGTAATTTTAGAACCATTGGTGTAGTCTTTTAAGAAGTGTAAGAAATAAGGTGATATCTATTTTATTGTTTTAACAGTATTGATGTAAAAAATAGATATCGATAAAAATATAGGGTGGGGCTTAACTTTTGCCAGAGTGTATATATACGTGAAAAAGCACGTGGGAAAATGTAAGCAACCCATCGACCTTAAACTAGAAGATTTTGAAGATACCAAACGGGTAATCAGAATCCGTAAATCGAAGAAGTACAAAAGGGCAAACAAAGCACTACACAGGAAAATAACGATCGAGCAACACGAACCCCACAAAAAACCCGGGGTGAACTCAGATGTTCCGGAAGGGTAAGCAGTTCCTGCTCCACTATTGTTACGGTTAAATGACACCAGCATCATCTAACAGGGAAATCGTGTTGGACACCATTATACATTAATAAATACAGAAATCATAAATAACATGTGAACCTCCTACATAACTAATAGTAGTAAAAACGAACCGGACATCGCTTTACGCGAAATTCGTAGCGGACATCACAACACGGAAATGAAAACATGAAATTTGACAACATTGAACAACAAGTAACCTAACTAAGACAAGTAAAAAAGTGCAACCCCATGTGCTCCGGAAGGGTAAGCAATTCCGGATCCTCTAGTGGTACAAGCTACGGAATAAGGTATGAATTAAGTACATCTCAAATAGAGTGGATGTAGAGCTGACAATAGCGAATTAGGAACTAATAGGTAAGACTCTACTAAATCAGCCAATCTGGATGTCGCAGTCAAAAGTAGTACTTAGCTTCATAGATCTACTTTCACTTTCCAATGAAATATCATTGCTGAATGAAAGAGTTAGGGTTATGGTGTTCAATACAATTATTGTCTTGACAAAACTCAGCTGCTCACGCAAAAGCTGTTCAACGTGGTTACATGTGGAACAGGAACTTCTCATCCTTCGGGAGCACCCGAGGTCATACCATGTTTTAAGTGGGGCTCTTGATGCTCGATTTTAGTTTACTGTATAATGTGTTGTAAATCGTTGTTTGTCATTTTGTCCTGTTTTCGTTGGACATTAATATCCGTATCGGTGGTGTAATGGTTCGATAGCTAGCCTTGCGTGGAGTAGATCGTGGGTTCGATCCCTGATCGGGTCAAATCAATGGTTATTAAATTGGTATTTGATGTTTCTCTGCTAAGCACGCAATATTAAGCAGAGACTGATTGGCTCGGAATCAGGATAATGTGTCCAGTGGAGCGACATGTCTATCAGTGGACTGTTGACTTAGTGAGCTACCACTAAACAAATCCAACTAAGCGTGTTGGTCTAATACAAAGCAGACCTCATCATCATGTTGTTGAAAACTTTTCACCACCATCATATAGCGGAATAATTGATGAGTTTAATTTAAACAGCATCACTCCTTCACTCCTTCTGTCATTGTGTTGTTTATCCTTCTTCGATTGACGACTTTTGATTACCTCTTTGGTATCTTTGATTTACGACTTTTGATTACCCCTTTGGTATCTTTGATTTACGAGTTTTGATTACCCCTTTGGTATCTTTGATTTACGACTTTTGATTACCCCTTTGGTATCTTTGATTGACGACTTTTGATTACCCCTTTGGTATCTTTGATTGACGACTTCTGATTACCCCTTTGGTATCTTTGATTTACGACTTTTGATTACCCCTTTGGTATCTTTGATTGACGACTTTTGATTACCCCTTCGGTATCTTTGATTTACGACTTTTGATTACCCCTTTGGTATCTTTGAACTTTTCTTGCTCCTAGGTTGAAGTCATCGCTACAAAAATTAGTTGGTCGTCATCACAATCTGGTTGACCACTACGAAACATCAATATCTCAAAAGACAATATGTATTTTCCTTTCTAAGTAGTTTATTTTCTTTCCTGTATAATCGACAAGATTTTTACCACAGATATATTCCACTGGTCGTAAACACTTCCCGGTCATTTTCTGATTCATGACTTATCACCGGTTTTGTAACCAGATCAACACGACAGGTGTCACTAGTGGAGCAGGAACTATTTACCTTTATGGAGCACCTGAGTTCACCACTGGTTTTTAGTGGGGTTCGTGTTACTAGATCTTTAGTTTTATGTGTATGTTTTGTAGATGGTTGTTTGTCTTCTTGTACTTTTTTTCTTTTGGCTATTGTGTTGTCTGTTTCTCTTCAATTTACGAATTCTGATTACCCTTTTGGTATCTTCAAACTCTTCTTAACTATATATATGTGTGCAATTCAGCGGGTGTCTTATAAGAAGAATAGTCTGCTTAATCTTCGCGAGCACCTGAGTTCTCCCGTGGTTCTTTGTGGGATCCATGTTGCTCATCGTTTTATTTTTCTGTGTTATTTTGTGTTTTATTTTTCTGTGTTATTTTGTGTTTTATTTTTCTGTGTTATTGTGTGTTTTATTTTTCTGTGTTATTTTGTGTTTTATTTTTCTGTGTTATTTTGTGTTTTATTTTTCTGTGTTATTTTGTGTTTTGTTTGTCTTCGCTATATGTCTTGTGTGCCCAATGTTGCCAGTGTCGGTGGATTGTCCATTCATGATTATCTTTCGGTTTTCTACGTTTAATTAATCCTGCCACCTTTTAATGACAGTGCTTGTACCAAGCTAGGCAAGTAGTCAGCTACCTATATATGCGTGTTCAGGGTATCGATTTTGTCTCCATTTATATGATTTTGGTATTGTTCTGGTGTTCTTTTTGTTGTTATTTTTTTCTATCAATAATATATGTACAAGGAGTTCGAAGATACCAAAGGGGTAATCATAATCCGTATATCGAAGAAGAACAGACAACACAATGGTCAAAAGAAAAAGTACAACATGACAAACAGCGATCTACAAAAATACACATAAAGCTAAATATCGAGTAACACCAACCCCACTGAAAATCGGGAGTGAACTCAGGTGCTCCGGTAGGGTAGGCAGCTCCTGCTCCACTAGTGGCACACGTCGTGTTAATCTAGTTACAAACCCGGTGATAAGTCATGAATGAGAAAAGGACCGGAAATATGGCGTCAAATACAACAGTTAGCAACTGTATCAAACAAGACGTTCGGGACGAACTTGTCCTCAACATATGTAATAAGATGTAGTGTACTGTTCCTTCTTGTCTGAATTAAGATTGTGTAAGACAGGACTGTATAGAATACAAACATTTGTCATTAACGTTGACATTTTGTGGAAAAACATGTATTAATCTAACGTTGCACGTCTTCCATGGTATGGGTTAACCCTGAATTGTTAGCATGACCAAAGTGGCGAATATGACCATTTGAGAGAGGGGGTTGTCACGTTATAACATGGCAAGTCAGACAATGAAACATATATAGTGGGTAGCATTTGTGGAGAATATCATGCTCTCTGTACGTTAAAGACCTCTATTGTAGATTTTGGAAAAGAGAAGGAGTATTGTACCTCTACAAATGTCAACACTTTTGGTTCTTACGCACATCCCCATACCTGCCCTGTTCTACACCGTGGCCCATAGCTTTTATTGATGGACAAACCATCGACAACAAGTCGCTGACAAATGTTTGTCACATAAAATTTGCATCGAGTACACCTAGACATTCCTCGAATCGAGTTATCTTTAACTGTGGTTATAGGCATTGATTGACCAAGTAAATTAAACAACCATGCAAAAGAAATTGCTGCTTTCTGTTTAATAATAAATAGCAAATAAGAGAAATATGTGAGATGTTATAAAATACAAAGTAAGTACAATATTTTTTTTTACATTTTTACGAGTTATATCCCTTCCGATGGACAAAATGGTAACCGATCTAGCAAGAGTAATGACTTTCAATATATTGTTCTCCTAATTTGTGGATATTTAAAACTTGTTTAAAACGAAGCTATTTTTATAGCAAAGAGAAAATTCACAAGTTGTTACAACATGGCATTTAAATTTTCAATAGATTATCGGAGGAATTATGTAATTTTCATAGACCTTTAGATTGTCCACATTAAGGGGAAATAACTCCTGTGATATGTACATGTATAATTCTAGAAATCGAAAATGTGGAAATGGTCTATATGAAGTACATACCAAAAATAGTTATTAGAAAAATATATATTTAAGTTAGAAAAATATAGTTTTAAATTAGAAAAATATAGTTTTAAATTAGAAAAATGTAGTTTTAAATAAAAAAAAATATAGTTCTAATTAGAAAAAATAGAGTTTTAAGCTATGTATGACTGGATTATAAAATAGACCAACAAAAATGTCAGATCAATTTAGTGCATCACCAGTAATGATGTTTGGTGGTTGTTCTTTGTCTTTCAATCCATATGTGGTGCTTTATCCTATCATCAAAGTCAAGGCATACCTAAGATATAAAAAAGTGAATAATATATTATAAAACGTTTCGTATCTGCAACTTTTAAAACATATACATGAATTTACAACATGTGTGTGCGTGTGTGTTTGTCGGTGGCAAGTAATTGTTCGTTTTGATGATAATGGTGGAATTTGTGTATGCTTTGTAGTTCGTTGTTTGTCCTTTTGTATTTTTCTTTTGGCCATTGTGTTTTCTGTTTTCTACTTCGATTTACGGATTATGATTATTCCTTTGTTATCTTCAAACTCTTCTTACCCATCACTGTTTGGACTTTCTTTTCATAATATTAATATTTTATAATCAATTCCAACATGAAAGATATGCATCTAACACTATGGGAATTTGGTTGATTTGGAAAGGAATCTAGAGTAGAAATTATAGAGCAAGTATTGATTTATATAAAGCAAATAAAATATTTTGTTTTTAAATACTATTTCACGAGGTCCAAGGATTATTTGAAAATTTAGCCAGAAAACATCTAACTGTCTTTTAAAATTATGAATCCAAAAAGCGTTCACCTTAGGTGGAAAGTTGGATAACAAGATTATAATGCAGTCGATCAAATTTCGAATCTATTTCAGACAGTTCAATTGTAAATAACTTTTAAACTCAAAATCCCTAATCAACACCTAGTTCCATAAAAAGGGTCAGGGTTAGGGTGTTTAACGCCATTTTCAACAATATTTCAGCGATATCGTGGTGGTCAGATTTATATATTTAATCTTCATGATACATAATTTATCAAATGGTAACAGGACAAAAGCCACCTGACAAAAATCCCTCACATCTCCCCAAACAAAAAGCCCCGATAATGAAGTAATCATACAATCTTATTACATTTGTTTATATTGATAGTGATATTAAAGATATCATAAGATTTATAATGTCAGTTCTATTGAAAACAGCCGATGGTTTCTATCATCACTTAAATATAAGATAGGCACATTTATATTATAAGACATAATAAGGAAACAACAATTAACTTTGAACCAATATTCTAATCGCCAATTTGGCAAATTTAATAATTACATTATTTAGGAAATTTTATGCTTTCATTTGTCCAAACTGAAATGTGCATTTAATTTTTCTGGTGGTAGTCACTTTGTGTATTTTAAAGTTAAACTGAACATACGCTGAGAGCTGTTTTCTGATTGATCAATATAATTTTACTATCATAAATATGATTGGATGGTTATATATGAGTCACAGGTTAACTACAGTGATCTCATAGAGGATGCAATTAGATGTTTGTATATCGACAAAATAGATACAGCATAAATCTAATTGTAACATAAATACGCATTTTTCCTTTGATGTTTTTATGCAGTAATAAACTTTAAAGTAGTGAACTTTTACAAACCATGGTCTAACATGACGATATTGATGTTATTCCATGATTTTGACGTCATATGATCTGTTATTCCATGATTTTGACGTCATAAATCTGTCAATCATGTAATTTCTGTTACAAACCATATATACCATGGATCTTACTCATGCACTTATTTAAACCAACTCATCCTTCGGATTCGTTGGTTTAAAGAAGTTAATTCGTAACATCCATGGTATATATAATACTTAAAATAGAATGTCATTTAAACCTCTTGCAAACTACAGTGAAACCTGACTATACCGACCACTGTATAAAGCGAACATTACAAGTACCATTGTCAGAACTCTCAATTATTTCAACCTGCATAAACCGAACAGCGTCTATTCCGAATCCAAAAGCTAGTCCCAGGAGGTTCGGTTTAGATAGGTTTCATATTTGTAATAATAGAACAGATTTAATCCCTTGTATAGTAATAAGAGAGTAAGAAACGCCTATGCTTAACCATATGAGAAACGCTCATGTTTAACTATGTGACGATTACATTGATTTTTAATGTTTTTCCCGCATCTTCTGTTTCAGCAAACATTCTTTCGTGGACGTTCTTCAAGGTCTGTGCATTTCTTGCCACTCTCGCTGCAGGTACTCTTTCCTTTAACATGTGCACAAACTGTTCCTTGTTGACATCTCTAATATATCTTCTTTGTCCGTTACCAAGATCTCGCTGTACCAAATTAATATGTTTCCCAATACCCCAACCAACTCCACGCATTCCAGCTAATCCCCCATTTTGACTTTCACCAAGCGTCAACACGACGACCATTAAAAAGGCAAAAATAGCAATCTTCATCATTGAATAGAAACATTGTAACTTTACATTCAAAATAGTTTAATGAAGTGTTACTCGATCTTTAGTTTTATGTGTATGTTTTGTAGATCATTGTTTGTCCTTTTGTACTTTTTCTTTTGACTATTGTGTTGTCTGCTCTTCTTCGATTTATTGATTCTGGTTACCCCTTTGGTATCTTCAAACTCTTCCTGCTGTCAACTATGACTCAGTTAATTTCGAAATACCCACGAAGTGTTGTGTGGGTCTGTTGCTCAAGCTTCGGTGCTTTTCCCGAATCCTCCGGTTTCCTCCACCATTGGTGGCACCAATAAAACTGACCACCACGATATAGCTGAAATATTGTTGAAAATGGCACTAAACACCATCAAACAAATAAACATATTATACTTAATTCACCTCTTTTGTAGTTTCTAACTTTTCTCAGTTGAGGGCTATGAATGTTTATTGCCACTACCGAGTACATCGCCCTAAAGGCTAAAACCACGAGTCGAGCATTCAGTTATAATTTATTTATCAAATTGTTATCATGAATTTGGAGAAAATTCGCCTTTAAACATGCTTCATGTCATTAGAAACCGCATCGGTGGTGTAATGGTTAGCGTGCTCGCCTCGTGTGAAGCCCAGGTCAATCGAATCATATAGTTCAATACACAGAAACATCAGACATAAAGTATTGCATTTGATTTTTTCTATTACACAAGTAATTATATATTTGGAACGAAAACGGCAAAGTGCATTATGAATTTAATTTAAAATGATACACTCTTCTCTTGAATATACGATTAGATCAGATAACAATTTTCTACCTATCATATATGCAGGGGTCCAACAAGGGGTAAACTCATATATGTACAATTAATACAGGATGATCAAATAAAAGAAAATATACATATATTGCTGTTGTGGGGCTCTCATTATCAGGAGGGAAGGGTTGCATTTCCCATTGATCATTTTAACCCTGCCACACTTTGTACACGTCCTTAGCCGTACCTGGATTTTCAACGAAAGATGTGAACGCCACGTTGAGTCAGTTAAGTATACTGTCAGTTGCGTACAGATGACAAAAGATGGCATTGACAGTTAGATTTTGGTATAAAGTGGACCATTTTTTCCTATCAAAGCTTAATACACTTAGTCCATAATGCACTGTCATAGATCAGACATATAATTTGGTTTATACTCTCGTCCAGCTCAGTGTATGACAGCTTAAGACACTTAGTGCACATAATACTCTAATATATCATACATATAATTTGGTTTATACTCCCGTGC
>MJUT01018762.1:4971-15689 GCA_002080005.1 Gigantidas platifrons | reverse complement strand
TCTTTCCTGTATCATCGACAAGACTTTTACCACAGATATATTCCACTGGACGTAAACACTTCGCGGTCATTTTCTCATTCATGACTTATCACCGGTTTTGTAACTAGATCAACCCGACGGGTGCCACTAGTGGAGCAGGAACTGCTTACCCTTCTGGAGCACCTGAGTTCACCCCTGGTTTTTAGTGGGGTTTGTGTTACTAGATCTTTAGTTTTATGTGTATGTTTTGTAGATCGTTGTTTGTCTTTTTGTACTTTTTTTCTTTTGGCTATTGTGTTGTCTGTTTTCTTCAATTTACGGATTCTGATTACCCTTGTGGTATCTTCAAGCTCCTCTTAACTATATATATATGTGTGCACATGAGTTCACCCGCAGTGTTTGTGGGATCCATGTTGCTCATCGTTTTATTTTTCTGTGTTATTTTATGTTTTATTTGTCTTCTCTATGTGTATTGTGTGCCCAATGTTGCCAGTGTCGGTGGAATGTCCATTCCTGATTGCATTTCGGTTTTCTACGTTTATTTAATCCTGCCACCTTTTAATGACAGTGCTTGTACCAAGCTAGGAAAGTAGTCCGCTACCTATATGTGTGTGCAGAGTATCGATTTTGTATCCATTTATATGATTTTGGTATTGTTCTGTTGTTTTTTGTTGTTGTTGTTTTTATTTGTCAATAATATCTGTACGAGGAGTTCGAAGATACCAAAGGGGTAATCAGAATCCGTATATCGAAGAAGAACAGACAACACAATGGCCAACAGAACAAACAGCGATCTACAAAACATACACATAAAACTAAATATCGAGTAACACCAACACCAACACCACTGAAAACCGGGGATGAACTAATGTGCTCCGGAAGGGTAAGCAGCTCCTGCTCCACTCGTGGCAAACGTCGTGTTAATCTAGTTACAAACCCGGTGATAAATCAAGAATGAGAAAAGGACCGGAAATATGGCGTCAAATACAACAGTTAGTAACTGTATCAAACAAGACGTTAGTGACGAACTTGTCCTCAACATGTGTTATAAGATGTAGTGTACTGCTCCTTCTTGTCTGAATTAAGATTTTGTAAGACAGGACTGTATAGAATACAAACATTTGTCATTAACGTTGACATTTTGTGGAAAAGCATGTATTAATCTAACGTTGCACGTCTTCCATGGTATGGATACTGGTTAACCCTGAATTGTTAGCATGACCAAAGTGGTGAATATGGCCATTTGAAAAAGGGGGTTGTCAGGTTATCACATGGCAAGTCAGACAATGAACCAAATATAGTGGGTAGCATGTTTGGAGAATACCATGTTCTCTGTACGTTAAAGACCTCTATTGTAGATTTTGGAAAAGAGAAGGAGTAGTGTAGCCTCTACAAAAGTCAACACGCAAATCCTCACAACTGCTCAGTTCTCCACCGTGGCCCATAGCTTTTGTTGCTTAACAAACCATCGACAACAAGTCGCTGACAAATGCTTGTCACATAAAATTTGCATCGAGTACACCTAGACATTCCTCGAATCGAGTTCTCTTTAACTGTGGTTATAGGCATTGATTGACAATGTAAATTAAACAACCATACAAAAGAAATTGCTGCTTTCTGTTTAATAATAAGTAGCAAATAAGAGAAATATGTGAGATATCATAAAATACAAAGTAAGCACAATATTTATTTTACATTTTTACACGAGTTATTCCTCTTACGATGGTAACAGATCTAACAAGAGTAATGGCTTTCAATATAATGTTCTACTAATTTGTGGTAACAGATCTAACAAGAGTAATGACTTTCAATATAATGTTCTACTAATTTGTGGTAACAGATCTAACAAGAGTAATGACTTTCAANAATATTTATTTTACATTTTTACACGAGTTATTCCCCTTACGATGGTAACAGATCTAACAAGAGTAATGACTTTCAATATAATGTTCTACTAATTTTTGGTAACAGATCTAACAAGAGTAATGACTTTCAATATAATGTTCTACTAATTTGTGGTAACAGATGTAACAAGAGTAATGACTTTCAATATAATGTTCTCCTAATTTGTGGATATTTAAAACTTGTTTAAAACGAGGTTATTTTTATAGCAAGGAGAACATTCACAAGTTTTTTTTCTAATTTGTGTATTTTTCCAAGAACAGATTTATACATACATGATTCTATATACACATTGTTTCAGTGCACAAAAGTTACAATGTCAAAAAGTTGATCTTCATACCTTTTGAAATTCAAAAGTTAGTATTTTAAGTTATGCATATATTTTAGTATTATAGATAAATTCACAAGTTGTTACAGCATGGCATTTAAATTTTCAATAGATTATGGGAGGAAGTATGTTATTTTCATAGACCTAAGGCTTAGAATGAAAGGGGGCCCTATTGTCCACATTAAGGGGAAATAACTCCTGTCATATGTATAATTCTAGAAGTCGAAAATGTGAAAATGGTCTATATGAAGTATATACCAAAAATAGTTATTAGAAAAATATATATTTAGATTAGAAAATGTGGAAATGGTCCATATGAAGTACATACCAAAAATAGTCATTAGAAAAATATATATTTAAATTAGTAAGATATAGTTTTAAATTAGACAAATATAGTTTTAAATTAGACAAATGTAGTGTTAAATTAGAACAAAATATAGTCTTAAATTCGAAAAAATATAGTTTTAAGCTATATATGACTGGATTATGAAATATACCAACACAAATGACAGATCAATTTAGCGCATCACCAAGTAATGGTGGCTGTTCTTTGTCCTTCAATCCATATGTGGTTCTTTATCCTTTCTTCATATGGTTATTTATATCATTTGGAAAGGGATCTAGAGTAGAAATTATAGAGCAAGTATTGATTTATATAAAGCAAATAAAATATTTTGTTTTTAAATACTATTTCACGAGGTCCAAGGATTATTTGAGAATTTAGCCAGAAAACACCTAACTGTCTTTTAAAATTATGAATCCGAAAATGCGTTCACCTTAGGTGGAAAGTTGGATTACAAGATTATAATGCAGTCGCTCAAATTTCGAAACTATTTCAGACAGTTCAATTGTAAATAACTTTTAAGCTGAAAATCCCTAATCAACACCTGGTTCCATACAACGGGTCAGGGTTAGGGTGTTTAACGCCATTTTCAACAATATTTCAGCTATATCGTGGTAGTCAGTTTTATAAATTTAATCTTCATGATACAGAATTGATCTGATGGTAACAGGACAAAAGTCACCTGACAAAAAGCCCTCACAGCTCCCCAAACAAAAAGCCCCCATAATGAAGTAATCATACAATCTTATTACATTTGTTTATATTGATAGTGATATTAAAGATATCATAAGATTTATAATGTCAGTTCTATTGAAGACAGCCGATGGTTTCTATCATCACATAAATATAAGATAGGCACATTTATATTATAAGACATAATAAGGAAACAACAATTAACTATGAACCAATATTCTAATAACCAATTTGGCAAATTTAATAATTACATTATTTAGGAAATTTTATGCTTTCATTTGTCCAAACTGAAACGTGCATTTAATTTTTCTGGTGGTTGTCACTTTGTGTATTTTATAGTTAAACTGAACATAAGCTGAGAGCTGTTTTCTGATTGATCAATATAATTTTACTATCATAAATATGATTGGATGGTTATATATGAGTCACAGGATATCTACAGTGATCTCATAGAGGATGCAATTAGATGTTTGTGTATCGACAAAATAGATACAGCATAAATCTAATTGTAACATAAATACGCATTTTTCCTTTGATGTTTTTATGCAGTAATAAACTTTAAAGTGGTGAACTTTTACAAACCATGGTCTAACATGACGATATTGATGTTATTCCATGATTTTGACGTCATATGATCTGTTATTCCATGATTTTGACGTCATAAATCTGTCAATCATGTAATTTCTGTTACAAACCATATATACCATGGATCTTACTCATGCACTTATTTAAACCAACTAATCCTTCGGATTCGTTGGTTTAAAGAAGTTAATTCGTAACATCCATGGTATATATAATACTTAAAATAGAATGTCATTTAAGCCTCTTGCAAACTACAGTTAAACCTGACTATACCGACCACTGTATAAAGCGAACATTACAAGTACCATTGTCAGAACTCTCAATTATTTCAACCTGCATAAACCGAACAGCGTATATTCCGAATCCAAAAGCTGGTCCCAGGAGGTTCGGTTCAGATAGGTTTCATATTTGTAATAACAGAACAGATTTAATCCCTTGTATAATAATAAGAGAGTAAGAAACGCCTATGCTTAACCATATGAGAAACGCTCATGTTTAACTATGTGACGATTACATTGATTTTTAAAGATTTACCAATATCTTCTGTTTCATCAAACATTCTGTCGTGGACGTCTTTCAAGGTCTGTGCATTTCTTGCCACTCTCGCTGCAGGTACTCTTTCATTTAACATGTGCACAAACTGTTCCTTGTTGACATCTCTAATATATCTTCTTTGTCCGTTACCAAGATCTCGCTGTACCAATTTATTATTTAAATCTCTTTTCAGTCTCAACCATTCTACAGTGTCCGTTTTCGGTCTACGCCCCCGATCTCCCTCCGGCCATTCATATTGACCTTCAACAAGCGTCAACACGACGACTATTAAAAATGCAAAAATAGCAATCTTCATCTGTGAATAGAAACATTGTAAATTGTAATAAAAATAGTTTAATGAAGTGTTACTCGATCTTCAGTTTTATGTGTATGTTTTGTAGATCGTTGTTTGTCCTTTTGTACTTTTTCTTTTGGTCATTGTGTTGTCTGTTTTTCTTCGATTTATTGATTCTAGTTACCCCTTTGCTATCTTCAAACTCTTCTTGCTGTCAACTATGACTCAGTTAATTTCGAAGTACCCACGGAGTTTTGTATGGGTCTGTTGCTCAAGCTTCGGTGGTTTTCCCCGAATCCTCCGGTTTCCTCCACCATTGTTGGCACCAATAAACCTTATCCCCACGATAGTAGTATATCAACACGGTTCAAGCCACATTTCGGGGGGATCGAGGATCAGGTCATTGCGCATGAGTGATCGGAAGGGACGTCATAGGACCGGCAGTGATGTGACCGGAAGTTTCCCGAGCTTTTTTCTTACTACAGTAGTAGTGCAAAATGTACCATTGCGCATGACCAGAAGTAGCATGGCTACCGGATGTGACGGATATGTTCGAGGTTTTTGGCTATAGACTATGTTGTGTAGTACTCCTAGGGTTCTTTCTATCACGTCCGCGTTCTCACTGTGGTATTTCTACTAAATAGCCTAAGAGTCAAATGAATGAAATGGTACAGGAATTCTGATTGTTGCATGTATGATGAAATCTGTAAGCTGCATTGTCTATGAAATAAAAAAAAAGTTTTGTAACGATAATGTAAAAATTTCAAGGAAATACATGTGTATATGTAAGTAATAACGTTGTATTTTCAAACGTTGCGGGGTTTTTTTTGTGAAAGACGACTTAATTTTGAAAAAGTACGGGAAAATGATATGCGGAAAACAACTAACGTTGCATTTCAAACGCAAAGTAGTACATTTTATTTTTTCTATAACACAAGTAATTCTATATTTGGAACGAAAACGGCAAAGTGCATTATGGATTGAGTTAAAAATTATACAACCTTCTCTTGAATATAAGATTACATCTGATAACAATTTTCTACATATCATATATGGCATAAATGCTGGGGTCCAACAAGTGGTAAAATCATGAACAATTAATACAGGATGATAAAATGCTAAAAACGTCAGTCAGGTACCTAGGTTCACCCACGGGGTTTTGTGTGGGTCTGTTGCTCAACCATCGGTGGTTTTCCCCGAATCCTCCGGTTTCCTCCACCATTGGTGGCACCATTAAAACTGACCACCACGATATATCTGAAATATTGTTGAAAATGGCACTAAACACCATCAAACAAACAAACATATTATACTTAATTCACCTCTTTTGTATTTTCTAACTTTTCTCAGTTGAGGGCTATGAATGTTTAATGCCACTACCGAGTACATCGCTCTCAAGGCTAAAACCACGAGTCGAGCATTCAGTTATAATTTATTTATCAAATTGTTATCATGAATTTGGAGAAAATTCGCCTTAAGACATGCTTCATGTCATTAAAAACCGCATCGGTGGTGTAATGGTTAGCGTGCTCGCCTCGTGTGAAGCCCAGGTCAATCGAATCATATATTTCAATACACAGAAACATCAGACATAAAGTATTGCATTTGATTTTTTCTATTACACAAGTAATTATATATTTGGAACGAAAACGGCAAAGTGCATTATGAATTTAATTTAAAATGATACACTCTTCTCTTGAATATACGATTAGATCAGATAACAATTTTTTACCTATCATATATGCAGGGGTCCAACAAGGGGTAAAATCATATATGTACAATTAATACAGGATGATCACATAAAAGAAAATATACATATATTGCTGTTGTGGGGATCTCATTATCAGGAGGGAAGGGTTGCATTTCCCATTGATCATTTTAACCCTGCCACACTTTGTACACGTCCTTAGCCGCACCTGGATTTTCAACGAAAGATGTGAACGCCACGTTGAGTCAATTAAGTATTCTGTCAGTTGCATACAGATGACAAAAGATGGCATTGACAGTTAGATTTTGGTATAAAGTGGACCATTTTTCCCTATTAAAGCTTAATACACTTAGTCCATAATGCACTGTCATAGATCAGACATATAATTTGGTTTATACTCCCGTCCAGCTCAGTGTATGACAGCTTAAGACACTTAGTGCACATAATACTCTAATATATCATACATATAATTTGGTTTATACTCCCGTGCAGCTCAGTGTATGAAAGCTTAAGACACTTAGTGCACATAATACTATAATAAATCATACATATAATTTGGTTTATACTCCCGTGCCAGCGGCGTAGCCAGCTGGCGAGCGAAGTGTAGGCGAGGGGGTCTGGGGGGCTGTATAAAGCCCCCCAGCAGGTCCAGGGCTGGCACTGGGGGGGGGGGTCAGTGGGATAGAGCCCCCTGAAGCTGACGACTTTTCAGCATTCTAGGTTTGTTTTGATTAGTCAAAATGGTCTGTATTTTTGTTAAAACTAGAAACCAAGTTATAAACTTAAACAAGCAAATGCTTCCACAGTCCACTGATACCGCTCTAGCACTATCGTTTTCAATTTTTAGTGAACCATGAATATAGGAAAATTAGAAAGACCATATTATAAGGAACATGTGTACTACATGCAAGTTTCAAGTTCATGTGACAACAACTTTAACCTCAACTATTTTCATAGAAAAAACTTAGGACAGACGGGAAAATGAACAGACGCACGGACCAAAAACATACTCCCCCTCTGCTATTGTAAGCGTAGCACAAAAGTAAAAATAATGTGATTGCAAAGCGATTTACTCTTACTCAAACATCAACACAGTACAAAGGAAAATACCTTTACCACAACCTTATCGGAGTTCAACTTCGAGTAATTTTGGTATTGGCCGGTTGAGGGTTCATGAAAATGGATTTGTCCGGTTTATGATTTCAAGTTTGCTTTTCACGCTTCAACCGGCCAATACCAAAATTATGTCGAACTCACCTTACCAGGGATGATCATGCACAGTCAAATTATGGTGGACGGATGTATATTCAGGAGGACGAGAACCCGGAATCAGATATGAATGTCATGTGTTTGTACTACACCAACACGCTGAGTCGCGTGTGTAGCGGAGAAAAAAGCTATTTTTACCAATGTTCAAGTTGAAGTCTTTTGTTTGACCCGACGGGGTACGAACCCGCGTAATACCACACTCGAGGGCGAGGTGAGCACGCTAATTATAACCATTACAATACATACTCATAATATTTCCAGATATGGTGTTCATCACGGGTGGAGGGGGGGGGTAAGTCTATTCTTTATGGTTGCTGTTATATGAAAAGGATAGGGATTTAAGGAGTGGTATAATGTAGAATGCAAGGGGAAGAAATCCAAAACGCCCCCCCTCCTAAAGATCAAATTGTTTGGCTTGCTCCCTAATGATGAGCGTATTATAATTTAATAACCATCGTTGATAAAGATTTATAGTCTGATTTTAGCAGTCTGACTGCCATATAATTTTCTTTTCTCTAATATTTCTTTTTTTTAATACAAAAAAAAAAACAAAAATGTATCAGTTGAAATACAGATATGCATACATTAGTCACCTTGACGGGAAAGTAAATTTGTTAACTTCTTTCCATTCTTCTGTTAAAAGTCTCATTTTCACTGCACTACTAGTGATAGCACCGTCTGTCATGCACTCATATATATCTGGGTACGGAGGGTCAAAGCATGTAACCTTGGCCAATGCGTCGACTCTCCTGTCATCTGTCCCGGACGCACTTGCAGCATTTCCCTGTTTGTCATTAGTGTCACTTCTACTACCTAACTGATATTTTTTTTCTGCTGGAACTTTCTTTGCAAAATACGAATCAACAAGTCTTTGCATTTTGTTACAAACGTTGATTTGTTTACTTCATTATAATAACGAAATAAAAAACGGAACGAGAACGGGTGGCGTTACGTTTTTGAATTTCCGGAAAATACGCTACGATTGCAACATGTATGCGTTATATTCAACGCTAGTAGATACAATCACTCCTAAGTCTACATACTCACTGCCGTAGCACCCGGTACGGTTGGTACTGTTCCAACCGTACGACTTGTTCTGGCTGGTACGGAAAACCGTACCACAATTTTGATAGAAAAAAAATAATTTTGAGATGAAAAAAAAGATATTCTTTGTTAATGTCGTTGTAATAAATATTTAATGTCTGTTCAATAAAATGTTACAAAATTGTTACAGACGAGTTGCTTCTCTGGTATTATCAAGAAATCGCAGAGGCGTAGCTGCATATACGTTGTCACGCCATTGCGTGCACATCGTCAGGTAATAAAAAAATTAGGATATAAAATGTATAATAATAATATTTTTCAGTGTTGTACATCAAGGACATGATATATAATTACAACACTATTTCATTCAGGTGTTCATTTTTTCCTGGTTGCGGTTCGTCTTCCGTAATTGAAATAGTCAAAGTGAAATACAACCGAATTGATATCAAAATGTGACTTGTTTCAACCTCATTTATAATAACCATTGAAAATCTTTCAAACTTCTATATCACGTAAATGAACTTTAATTACAACACTGTTTCATTCAGGTGTTCATTTGTTCCTGTTCTAGTTAACGGTCTTTATCAAACAACATCATGCAGTTTACATGTAATGCAGTTAGTACCTATTTAAATCACATAAACTATTTCTATTTTTCATACGTTGGGGAGAGGGGTGGCGTGATTTATCAAGTACATCAATCTGTCCTGTTTTCATGTTGGGCGGAAGTCGGTATTGTACATTCGAAATATTAATTGCGAATTTATCAAGTACGATGTACACGCTACCTGTTTAGTATATTATGGGGGTTTTTTTCGATCTACAATTCAGGGGAGTTGTGGCTATTTTGGTATTTCTTAAGACAATGGCAAGTTATAATCCAACTAGTTTAACCCCGTAACGTTTTACTGAAGTACCTGTACAAAGTCAGGAAAGTGAGCGGTTATTGTGTGTTAGGGATATCGAATTTTGCTGTTTCTACGATTTTTCTATTGAATTTTTGGAACTTTTCCGACGATGTGATCCTTTTTTTCATTTTATTATAGGTTGTGAAAAAAGAATTATGATGATGTTTCTGCAACAGGACATCCAAGAGGAATTTTACAAGGCGTAAAAATACTGCTTTGGGGTCTGAGAACAGGCTGAAACTTCTCTCAAAACCGTGGATTTGAGTTGAATATACCAAAAAATAATGAAAAAATCAAAATAAAACGTCAATGACTAAGGCTATGGGGCCCTTTCGTGGCGTTCCGCGCCCCGTACCGATATACCGGCTGAACCCTCTTCTCATATGCCCTGCTTTTTACCATTCTAGATTCTCTAAATCCAGTTCTCTATCCTTCTATGGATACAATATTATGTGTTTTGTTAAGCATGCCAGTAGCAAGCGCTACTGCTGAGATGTCATTTAGTGTACTGAGACGTTTGAAAACTTGTGTTAGATCGACTATGAAGAATGACAGGCTATCTTCCATGGGATTGATGTATATTCACCGAGATTTTGAAGTGAACTTGTACAAAGCAATGGAGGTGTTCGTATCTCCTAAGACACGAAGGGCAGAATTTTTCACAATTTTATGATATTCTTGTCTATCAAAGTCATTAAAATTGTGCTTGATTCTATGTTATATGAAACCCTGAAATGGCCCCAGATCGCACCATTTTGCATCTCGTCGAAAGTAATTATGGCCTGCACACTATTAAGCCTCAGCTACGTCCCTGAATCGGGATCCGACATTTATCGGAACCGGAATCGGCTTACTTCTTTATTTCTATTAATTAATCTTGATCTGCTATTGTTTTGGATGATGCGTATATTACATAATTACAGTAATTAAAGTCGTAATTTGATGGAGAAAAAAAAACACTGACTCATTGGAGGCTGAAGATGGATAGCATGATGGACGCTATTAAAAGCTGTAATCATATAAAAATACAGCAACTTTTCGAAAATGTCTTTAAATGAGCATGTTGTCCTACAAAGTATTCCTACGACGTCATATTGCAGTGGGTTCGACAAACTATCACATATTTTAATACC
>MJUT01018753.1:4447-16886 GCA_002080005.1 Gigantidas platifrons | reverse complement strand
TCAGGTACGCTTAAAATAACCTTCAGGTACGCTTAAAATAACCTTCAGGTACTCTTAAAATAACCTTCAGGTACGCTTAAAATAACCTTCAGGTACTCTTAAAATAACCTTCAGGTACGCTTAAAGCCAAAATATTTGACTGCAAATAATTTAAAAGTCTTTGGGGGCAAGAAAACCAAACGGATATCCAAAATCGGCTATGGTAACTTTATTACAAAGAGGAGAACCTTAGTTTTACTAATAATTGTATCTGATGTATGTCGAAAAAAATTAATAAAATATATTAACACCAAACAACATAGGATTGTTTGTATGTAACATACATTTGGAGGTCTTCATAATCCACCTCTGATTCACACCACCTCTTGAATAGCTAGTGTCACGGTAACTCTGAAGCCCGGTTTTGGCCGCTGATAGATTACATGTTAATACTTTGGAAAGAGGTTTCATGGAACATTTGGCAGACCTAGCAATATAATGATGTTTGAAAGGACACTTGAGTAATTTAGGAATCACTGTAGATCCAGTTCATCATTGGTTGACATTCCAAAGGAACAGATCTATGATTGCCCAATATTTCCTCTTTCGTAAGTGTCATCGGCGTGTATGTAGGGTTGCCAAGTAAATTGTTAATACCAATACCTCGACGGAATCCATATGAATTTTCAAGTTATGTTACCAGTTTATGAGTTTAGGCTCACGATATTTAGGCCCTTTGACGAACACATCTCGTAGAGAGGTGTTGTTGATAATTCTAAGGTCACCAGTTATAACGTACCCAGCCGGATTATATATGAATGGGGAACTTGCACAAGAATATTCAACGAAAAAATAAAAACCTTTCTCAAATTTCTAACGCGGTTTTGTTCTATCCCTAGAAACGTTATTGTTTCGACTGTATTAACGTTTTTCTCATCCGCAAGTGTCCACACCCCCACAAACCTTTTCCAAATGTTCTTAAATTTTAAAGACTTTTAAATTATTTGGCTTTGAGCGTACTTGATGAATGTTATTCCAGAAACTCGTCGTGCGCACTAAATTAGATATCAACGTTTGTATTGTCCATACCTCTGCTGGTGGACTATTAGTCCACGGGGGTATCATCCGCCCAGTAGTCAGTGCTTCGATACTGAAATTGTTTATTAGATGTATTTTTTTATCGAAATTCACAGTTCTTAAATTACATAATATATCTATGATACATAATACAAAGTAGAATGAATATACACAAAATAATTTATAGGATTTGGAAACAAGACTTATACTAATCTGTTTCCAGGACAAAATACAATTGACTTTAATTAGTTACTCAATGGTAAGGTAGATATTATAAAAAAAAATATAAGTTGGATTTTGTATTTGTATCTTTTTCTTTTTTTTGTGGTTTTTGTTGGTATTTTTTTGTTTTGTTTTGTTTTTTTGGTGTTTGTTTGTTTGTTTGTTTTTTTTTTAAAGAAGTGCAGAGGCAGATACAAATACAAAAACATATGACATGCATGTACAATTTTACACAGACAAAGTACATTTATTTTATCAAAACAAACATTTTGCAACATTACACTGGAATTTCAAACACTGAGGACAGTTTCAAATGGCAACCACTTTTTACATATATATTCTTTTTGTGTATAGGATAGGAAATTTATGGTTGTCTTTTCTATTTTAATGCAATATTTCAGGTATTGTAGACCACCATTAATACTGGGTTTCTCACCCAAACATCTACATTTATAAATAATACTTTAAAATCAAAATGACTTGATATATAATATTAGGTGCATTTATATACTGCATATTAAGACCACAATTTTCAAAACACATTTACTAATGAAAACCAAAACTTTTACTATAGGTGCATTCCCAAAACAGATGCAATAAACTCTCTTTAGTTTTTGTACAGAAGGTGGATGGATTTTGTATATTTAATTGTCCATATGAATATTTAATAAATTAGTGACAGGTATAGTACTGACAAAATACATTTGCTTGCTGTTATTTAGTATGATATTTCAGTGAGCTAGCACTACAAAAATCCAATTAAGCTTGTTGGTTTAGTCTAAAGCGGACATCATCATTATCTCACCAAATGTAGCTTTTTCTCGCCATGATATTGCTGAAAAATAGCTGAGTTGGCGTTAAACACCAATCCATTACTGAGACTATTTCCTTTAGTATCCTAAGGTCTACTACATGTAAGTGAGTACTCCCGAGAAAAGTTTAAATTTATTTTGAAAAAGTAAGCTATGTCTACAAATATTCAATACTTGAATGGACAATTCAGTGCGGCTCAAATTGAGAAATTGATACAGAGTCTATGTGGTATGAAACCAGTAGAAAATGACATTTTAGACGAAGAAAAAAGTGTAAACAAAGAAAACATGGCGTCTTATGCGGAGATCGTAAAACACGATGGTAAAGGAAATGAAAATACAAAGACAAACACAAACACAAACACAAAAAGTAATACATCCAGTGAAAAGGTTAAACCAAACTTTCTCAATGACGAGGATGTTTTTGGTTTATCTGTGAAACCAGCACGATCCTTGTGGCTGACTAATATCGAGATATACAAGGCTATTGGAGTAAGGATGCCCTCACAATATATACATGGTATACAGCGTATCAGGGAAATGTGACGTATGTATATCGATAATGAGAAAGACAGACTGTCATTGTTGGTGCAGGTTTTAGTTTTGCGTGGCAGGCAAACCCCCCTTACATTAGAGGGCTGTGAAATGCAAGGGTTATTCAGAGAGACTTAGGGTAGATGGAATGTTGACCAATTGTGAAATAAGTAAAACCTCACAAAATCCAATCCCAAGAAAGCTTCAAATTGGCAAATATTGGGCTCTTGTATTCCAGAGTGGTCAACCAATATTCTCTATACATAACCAACAAAATAACAATACAAATAGAACAGACAAATTACCAATGTGCTACAAATGCCTATCTCCTGGGCATTTTATGTATGATTGTACAAATGACTGGGTGTGCAAAGCATGTCACAAACCAGGACACAAAATGATGGTCTGCCCAAATGAGTTCACAGAGGCCGAGTGTGAAACACAAGATCACAATACATAGGACAGTAATACAGATGTTCAGACAGACACTGTACAGAATACAACTACACTAGATATACACAATACAACACAAGAAGGTGAAAGTACAACAGATGATATTGAACAATTACAAAGTGTACAGAAAGTAACATCTTCCAAGACCAATTCAACCAAACATCCAAAAGCAAGTGCAAAAACAATTACAATGAAACATGGACAAAAACAATGGAAACATTTATGAAAACACCAGTCTCACATGGAACTAAACAGACAGTAAGAAAATATCACTCATAATTACTGAAGAACAAAAATATGCATTAAGTTTGTTTGGATACTACGATGGGATAAATGACACACAAGTCAACAATGTGAATGAAATGATATAACTGAGTCACCAAAGCACATAAGAAACCATAGTTTAAGGAAATATATTTTAGGACAATGGCATCCACATACTGATGGTATATCCTGTATGGGTCATTTGTGGGAATAGTTTCTTTACATATTGTATTACTATATTTAAATAGTATTTGCAATAATTACATGGATTATCCAATGCCAGATTAGTGGATTATTTGATATTGAATCTATTTAATTAGTAAGTAGAATATCCCATGCTGTCAACTACTTCCGTTGTAAATATGAACAAGAAGCTGTTGCCATGATTGTCTCCGCCTACTTGTCAATTACCAAAATTTGAATTTTGAAATTACCTCTGCCTCAGAATTTCAAATTGTAATATTTCTATTATCTATTATTTAGATTTTTAGATTTTCATCTTAAGATGTCCCATATTTGTGCCCTGACTTATATGTAAATGTATTGTTTGAAAAGATTGCAAATTAATTTGCTAAACAGAAAATTATTGCTTAGTCCTCAACACTGCCCAAATATGTAAATCATCCATGATTTCGAGAATTGTCTCCCTTTTATACTCTGGATGTGTGTTTTTGATTGGTATTAAATTAAATAAACCAAATTAATTATAAGTATTTGCTTTTCATATAGCCGAAAGACTTAAATACATGTGTAATATTGTATATAAATTCATATTTATTTTTAATACCATTTGGAATCTTACTCCATTTCCTGCTAATTACTCAAATTTTGGAGACAAAAAAAATAAACTTTGTCTAACAAAGAAATTAATAATTGTTTTTTGTAATGTTCATTCCGGAACAAATTTCACTGTTGGTCGTGAAATAGATACCAGAACAACTTTCACATCTAAAGACGGAATAAATTTTCCTATGAAATATGTTCCAGGAACTACTTTTTCATTTAAAAAGTTCCGACAGAACACATTTTCTGTGAAATAGGTTCCGGCGGAACAAAATTCACGACGGAACAAATATTTTGCTACAGTTTTCCTTTGTGCTATTTATAGCTAATCACATAGAAATAATGTCTATAACGGAATTAATTAAAGAAGACAATGTTAATAAATATCTATTTCCGAAGCTGAAAAAAAAATGAAATATCAATGTTTTTATGCTGTAAAAATGTTAATATATTATTAGCTGCAAAATATTGCACATTGACATGGTGCAACAGCTTTATGCAAATATATAAAAGCATGTTAACAATACAAATCGTGTTCGGTGTTTACATTTCATTTAGTGAATATGTACTCGGTTGGTTTTCCCCGTGGTATTTATAGCTACACGCGGAGAAAAAATGCATACAGGCCCTAATGCCTCACAAGCACACGTGTTGTTTTGTGATTTTTTTTACACCTTTGATTGGTCAACATCTATTCTTAGCATACGCGGTAATTACCGCACATACTTTTGCAAACACACTACCGACCAATTCGGATGTTCGAAATTATATTGGAAATTTTTTAAATCCCCCCTTTACCACCCAATTTTTAATTTAGATCATTATACCAGTTATTTTCAACGGGGCACTTTTTTGTCCCCACCTTTGCTATTTGATGTCATTTATTCATTTGATGTTATGTAATTATTATATAATTTCAGTCATGATTATGTTATATTATGTAACAATTTTATATATGCAATTTATTGCAATTTATGATAATGATTAAATGACCTTTTCCACAAATCAGTGTTTGTTTAATTTAGCAAACTAGCTAGGACTCTGTTCACTATATTTAATCTACAGGTATATTGGTTGTCATAAAAAAAAGTTTAAGGTAAATGTCTAAGTTGTTTTCTATTTCATCTGAGATACAGACAGTGGACAAAAGTATTCGCATGCTTCCAATTTTCCCTATATATTTCATATAAAACAACAATTTTTCAGTAATGCCAATGTCATTTAAAAATAATGAAAAAAGAAAAGGGGACTTATTCCATTTGCACAATCAATGTATTCAGATATACAATTATTATATGAGATACAAGATTTTATACTATCATACACATTAATAATAACATTATACATTTTGCCATTGATATTATTTAACATCATTTTGTAGAAAAGCCCTTCCCTCCATAACTTATCAAAGGCCTTTTCGAAATCTATAAAGGCACAAAATAGTTTTCTTTTTTTAAGTATTAATATTAGGAAAAACGAAAAGAGAGTGAAAATGTTATCTATAGTTGAATAATTTTGGAGTAATACGAATTGATTTTCTTTTATAAGTCTGTATTCCTCAGAGAAGTTATTGAGTCTTATATTCAAAATTGATGTAAATAATTTCTCCAAGCAATTTACAATTGTGATAGACCTATAGTTCTTGGGCTCATAAATATCACCTTTATTCTTATAAATGGGCTTGATTGTACCAATCAACCAAAACTTACTGTTTTTTTAATCTTGAAATAAGCTTTTCGTGCTTTCAGTATTTAGTATACCTGTGTTGGTATATCGACAAATATGGCTAATTAAGACTTGCTTCCTAAGCCTAAGGAGTATCAGTAAAATGTACTTACAAAACCGCAACAGGTAATTAGTAGTCTTAAAACTCTAATTAAAAGTAACAAATTCACAGATATTTGGAGAGATTTAAATGAAGATGTACAGCAGTCTACATGGTGAAGAAGAAATAAATCTCAAGCCAGTAGAATAGATATGGTATTAATAGGGATGGACTTTCGAATGCTTGTTGAATCATGTAAAATTAAACCTGCATTTATACAATCAACAGACCATCAGAGTGTGTTTCTAAAATTGGGATCTGGGGGGTACAAGAAAAGGGTCGTGGCTTTTGGAAAATAAAAAATTCTATTTTACAGGAACTAGAATATCAAACTTGAATTAACCACTTAATTGATAAACATAATGAAAATAGTGAGAACAACCAAATTGATAGTAGACCTATGTGGGATGTTTTAAAAATAGAAATACGTGATCATACTTTTATGTACTGTAAGAATAAATCAAAGCTTAATAGACAAGAGCTTAATGTTAAGCTAGCAAAACGAGATAAGTATGAATGTAGAAGACAGAAATTTAAACGATCATATCAATATTTTAGAAATAAAATTAGAAAAGATCTATCAAGAAAAAGCAAAGGGGGCACAAGAAAGGGCATGGGAACAGTGGGTTGAATTAGGAGAAAAAATAATTCATACTTTCTGGAACTGAAAAAGAAGAGACAAGTTAAAAAGTCAATAAATAAGATAAAAAACGAAAATAATGATATAGCAACAGAACAAGTGAAATATTAGAATTAATTAAAACTTAATACGAAAAATTATACTCCTCCAATAAACCAATTAAACCTATGTTGCAAAAGTATATTTTTGAAACTAAACTAGAAAAGACATTGAGTGAAAAAGACAAATCTGTTTTTGACGGTGAAATAACAGGTACAGAATGTTCTGATGCAGTAAATGAAATGAAATTAAATAAATCTCCTGAGTTAGATGGTCTTTCGGTTGAATTTTACAGAACCTTTTGGGATAAGCTTAAATGTCTTATTAAAACATATAATAAAAGTTATAATGAAAATCTGCTGACATATTCACAGCGTTCACGTGTACTAGCATTGCTTGCTGTTTAAAAAGGGGTATCCATTGTTATTGGATAATTTTAAACCAATTTCGCTTTTAAATGTAGATATGAAAATATTATTCCATGTGATGCAGGGGGGAGAATGTACGTCATAACGTAGGATGTCGGACCCGAAATTTTGACGCCATTTTTGTCACTTGATGTGTCCATCGTTCAAAAACATGTTGTCAAACTCTCAAACACTTCAACAATGTTTTCGCAACCGGTGAAAATAACGTAGGATATCAGAGACACTTTCACTAAAAAGAACCCATTTCTCCTTCTGTCCCATATATAGACGAGAGAAACATATTACCGAGTGTTCGAAAATTTATTACAAATCCAACTGTCATAAAATGTTTTAAAAATTCGGAACGATTTTGTCTATTGAGGACGAAATCGTAATATAATGCCGGATACACTCATGTGTAGCGAAGGATGTCGGCCACACACACGTTTGATAACAACGGCTCAAGGATTTGTTTGTTTTATGATGGTTAACGCCACGTTCAACAATATATTCTTTAATTTTACGATGTTTTTCAAAACTGTTTTATTTATTATGTATTTTTATATACTTGAAACACATAGATTATAATAAGTGGTCGAAATATATTCAAAAAGTTGAAAGGTGCAGTTTTCTGATTTCAAGGTCGATAAAATGTGTATCCCGAATCACAAAGGTAGATAACTCTGTTCTTCTTGAACCGGAAATCTTTTCTTTTATTACCAGATTTTTATTGGAAAACCGTGTATTTTTACACTTAAAACGTGATGATGGCGTACATGGGAAATGTTAAAAGATTGCATTATCATTCCTATTGTGAATATTTAATGATTTGTTCATATTAGACCACGATGAATACAAGATAAAATAATTTTTATCTTAGGTGGAGCCCTCACGCCACGTCAAGGCTATGAACAATGTGAGGGTGGGCACCCCCCCCCTCCCCCTTTCGGGAAGACCCATGCAGGAATACATTTCAAATAATTGATGAAATTTCCCAAAACAGAAAAGAAAACGGCACCTTTCATCTTTTTGAATATATTTCGACCACTTATTATAATCTATGTGTTTTAAGTATATACAAATACACATTATAATATGACGTCCCGTATTCGGTATACAAATAAAAGCATATTTGAATACCAATAAAATATAGGCCACACATGCGCGCTGAGCTAATAAAAAAAAAAACACCTACATAAACACTGACTATTTTCAGAAAATCCTTCATGGTTAGCGATTTTCTATTATTGTTTATCTAAAAATTGTTGAAATAAATGAAGTTAAAATTAAATAAATCCTAATCAAGTCTTATCATAATGAAACACGGCTTTGTTGTGGCTATTCCAATTAACTCTGATTTCTATCTTATATTTCACCCATAACTTCTGGTTGACGGTGAAAGAAAAAATGTGAATACTGACACCACAAATAAACGTTTTAAATATCAATTAGAAACGACGACACGTTATCATAGGAATACCTGTAATAAAAACATGGGTAAGACAAACAAAAAACATCTTTACAATGAAAAAATCCACACATATTTCACTCTTTATGTTTTTGCATTGATATGTACAGTGCCGGCAACCTCTTGGCCGCCTCGAATTTTAAAATTACCGTATTTGTCCTATTAGAATCGAAATAATTCATTCTGGCTAATTCATGAATATAATGCCTACCCATATGTGAATAACAATAAAGTATGGCCGGCATGAATTATTCCTTAAATAAATGACAACGTTTTTGAAAAACATCGTAAAATTAAAGAAGATATCAACAATAAAAGATTTCCGATTCGGGACATTTCCGTCAATTTCCGGTTCGGGTTCGGGTTCCGGTTACACTTTTTACCGACCACCAAAAGGTAAAATTGAGATATCATTGGCATTAAATGAAATTGAAATTTTGGTTCTTTTTCGGGACTTGTTATGAATAAAGATAAAACAGAAGGCTTACAGATAGGGAAACTTAAGCATTGCAAAAACAAAGTGGGGGAAAATAAATGGACAGACAAACCAGATAAAACTCTAGGGATATATTTTGGACATGATAAAGAAGAATGTGAAAAATTAAATTGGGAAAATAAAATATAAAAAAATAAATAATGTATTACTTTTATGGACAAAGCGACATTTAACAATCTTGGGGAAAATTTTGATAATAAAATCTTTAATTGTTCCAATAATTACATATGTGGCTAGTGCTTGTGCTTGAAAAATATAGGAAAGAAATAGATAGCAAAAGCTTCAAATTTATTTGGAATAATAAACCTGATAAAGTAAAACGAAACACTGTAGTAGGGAAACTTGAAAATGGGGGTCTTAAAATGATCGATATCCCAAAATTACTGTATGTTTCTTAAAGCATCTTGGGTAAGTAGACTTGTTAGTAATTACTTAGTTAAATGGAAAGTTATACCATGTTAGTATTTTGCAAAATTAGGAAAAGAATGCTTAGTATTCTCACAGAATTTAGATAGAATTACAGTTAACAAATATGCTAAACAGATTCATGAATTTTATGGAGAAGTTGGAACAAAATCGGAGGTGGTCAAACTAGAACACCCTTAAATTTTGCAGACATCAGAAAACAAATTATATGGGAAAATAAACTTCATTATTCCTACTAAAAAAATACTTTTCAAATGGAAAATCATGAAAAATAGTTTTTGTTATGCAATGTATGTAATATAGTGGAAGACTATAGTCACTACTTTATGACTTGTATTTTTTTTAAAAGAGTTTGATATATATAAACGTCTGAAAAAGTAGCCAACGTGTAGAACCTATGGGATGTCGGATCGGAAACAAGTGTTAACGATTCTGTGCAAACAAACAAAGATAATAGAGAAAATGTAGCACAACATAAAAAAAGATGTTAAAATATATATACAACATAGGCATTTCTCATTCGTCGTAATCTAGGTTTCTTCATCAGATATACTTGGAGAACATCGACATCATACACAGTATTATGTTTATAAAGCTCTCAGCTTTAAAGGGGTTTGATTCTCCTCTTGCCAAGGCCGAAGACTTGTCGTTAGGGTTGATTTTAGCCCCTATAAAATACAAGTTTGAGTATGTCATACTTGCTATGTTCAAATATATAACATGTGTTATGAATATACTGCATGGGAAATTGGAATGTATTACTAATAATGCTTCGAATAAAATGTTAAAAGGTACAATATGTCGAACGTGCTAGAACAAGTATTAGTATAAATCGAAGACATAAATATTGAGCTACATGAACCGTTTAAAAGGTGTGATCTCATGTGTTACATAAGGGCAGGCAGAACAATACATTTACCCAAAAAATTATTACTACATTCATAGAAAGACTTTTTTCTTTTTATCTGAGAGATCTTATATCAATCATTTCAATACACAACGATCCCATCAATGAACTTACGATTCCCATCCTATTGGAAATATGCTGAAAAACTTTCATAGGGTCTACTTGATTGGTTATTTATCATTATTTAATTAAGTTGTATAACAAATTCAATAAATAGCAAAACGTTTTAATTTAGATGAATTAGAAATGTTTAATCACTTCTATGGATTGTTGATATATTTTTAGCCTAAATATGTTTTAATTTTTACCTTTAATTTGACTCCATGTTGTCTTCATACATGTTTCAGGTGTTATGTTATGTAATTTGATGTCTGGTATGAATTTTTGTATAAACCTAATATTTCTTACTCCATGTTTCTAGTTTATTTCTGTTTGTATACATATGGTATGTTAAATATTCTGTATAATGTGGTATATGACATAGTTTGCTTTTCTGTTTTAACGGTGTAGTTAAGTATTTTTCCTTCTTAATGGCAGTAGAGCTTTGTTTCCTCTCTTTATTCAGAAGTTCTCATTCCAGCATTGCAGGTTCTTGTCGCATTAAGTTATATATGCATCTGATGACAACAAGGACAATATGGCATGGCATAGTCTGTTTTATTTTGGTTTGGTTTGTGGTGTTTCAACATTATTTCAGTTATATCGTAGAGGGTAGTTTTGTTGGTGGAGGAAACCCGGGAATAACACCGACCTGCCGCTAGTCACAAACCTTATCACATATGTTGTATCCTGTACATCTCGCCTGAGCAGGGTTCGAACACGCAATGTTAGTGGTGATAAGCGCTAATCAAATATGTAGTTGTAAATCCAACTACCATACGATCACGGCCACGACATCCCCCGTTCTATTTTGGGATTACCAAGTTTAGAAACTATGCTTAGCATTGGTCAAAAATGAACTAAATGACGGAAGAAAGAACACATATTTGTATAAATCAGTTTAAAGTTAATATTATCATGAAAATATAAAAAAAAGTCTTTGAATACATTGAACTATGATAAATGTGTTCTGAAAAAAAAAAGACTACTACTAACAACTGGTGATGGTAGGTAGGCAGTTCTTACTCTAATAATGAGGCATGTCGTTAAAATACGACAGATAAAACACATCCGTGGTCATCTGCAGCAACAATCTCCCAAGGGAATTCTTATAGAAACCACAAGCTCTGGAATCCCGTTTCAACTGAGTTATATATGAAAGCAATCACAAAAAAGTAAAGCAGATACATGTTATCACAACACTGGCATTAACGTCACGGCGGTATTATAAATGAGCATCTATGCCCAGTCAAGGCGTGACATGGGTCATCATGCCCTGTTTTGATAGGGTACATTTACATTGCAAATAGTTTATTTTACGAGTGGTCGTTGATGACCTGTTAACAGGCAACATTTTTCAGTCTTATACATCGCACGCCCTTTTCCCTTATTTCAATTGAAACATCCGTCCCTACCCTTATTCTGGTGCCCCTTTTATCTATATGATTTATTGTCTGTAAACTGGTTTTCGTCATATATATTGCTGCAATAATGCGTAATTGATGTAAAACAACAATCAATCAATCAATCATATTCACCTGACTCTCGACATTCGTTAACAAACTCCACGACTTTGAAGGATTTGTGTCCCACTGTACAAGAAACTATTACTGTTTCAATGCAGCTTCTTTCCTTATTGATGTACTCAAAAGATATGCGTGATTCATAAAATATATACCTTCTTGAATGAATAATCAGCAAAAATGATACGTTTTCTCCCTAATAAAGAAAAATAGATATGCACATAATACAGATACATTTGTACATTAAATTTTTGAAATACATGAGAAAGTTACAATGCATGTCTATACAACACATGTTTTAACCAAGCCTAAGCGTGTTAAAGCTTGAGTTAACGGTGACAGATTGTTGGATTATGTACCCTTAATTGCTATATCTCGTCCCAGTTTAGTTGCAAGTGGAACAAATTGTGTACTGGTAATGGGTGTCTAGGAGCAGTGTTCTTGCATTCCACAAATATTATTTCCAAAACAAATTATTTTGTACG
>MJUT01018745.1:13301-46395 GCA_002080005.1 Gigantidas platifrons | reverse complement strand
ACATGCAACATGCACCAACAATTCTCTACTTAACACAGTCAGGTAGTGTCATAAAACATAACATGCTACATGCACCATACAATCTCTACTTAACACAGTCAGATAGTATTATAGAACATAGCATTCTACATACACCAGATAGTCACTACTTAACACAGTCAGGTAGTATCATAGAACATAGCATGATACATACATCAGACAGTCTCCACTAACACAGTCGGGTAGTGTCATAGAACTTAACATGATACATAAACCAGACAGTCTCTAACGAACACAGTATGGTAGTGTCATAGAACATAGCATGATACATACACACGGCAGTCTTTACTTAACACAGTCATGTAGTAGCATAGAACAAGGCATGATACATACACCAGACAGCCTCTTCTTAGCACAGTCAGGTAGCATCATATAACATAGCATACTACATACACCAGACAGTCACTACTTAACACAGTCAGGTACTATCATAGAACATAGCATGATACATACACCAGACAGTCACTACTTACCACAGTCAGGTAGTATCATAGAACATAGCATGCTACATGCACCAGACAGTCTCCACTTATTACAATCTGGTAGTATCATAGAACATATCATTCTACATACACCAGGAAGTCTCTACTTAACACAGTCAGCTAGTAGCATAGCACATAGCATGATACATACACTAGCGAGTCTCTACTTAACACAGTCAGGTAGTGCCATAGAACATAGCATGATACATACACCAGACAGTCTCTACTAAACACAGTCAGGTAGTACCATAGACAATAGGATGATACATACACCAGACAGTCTCTACTAAACACAGACAGGTACTGTTATAGAACATAGCATGTTACATACACAAGGCAGTCTTTGCTTAACACAGTCAGGTAGTAGCATATATCATAGCATGATACACACACCAAACAGTCTCTACTTAACAAAGTCAGGTAGTACCATAGAAACTGGGATGATACATACACCAGACAATCTCTACTAAACACAGTCAGGTACTGTTATAGAACATAGCATGATACATACACCAGACAGTCTCTACTAAACACAGTCAGGTACTGTTATAGAACATAGCATGATACATACACAAGGCAGTCTTTGCTTAACACAGTCAGGTAGTTGCATATATCATAGCATGATACACACACCAAACAGTCTCTACTAAACACAGTCAGGTAGTACCATAGAAACTAGGATGATACATACACCAGACAATCTCTACTAAGCACATTCAGGTACTGTTATATAACATGGCATGATACATACACAAGGCAGTCTTTGTTTAACACAGTCAGGTAGTAGCATATATCATAGCATGATACATACACTAGATAGTCTCTACTTAACAGTCAGGTAGTGCCATAGAACATAGCATGATACATACACAAGACAGTCGTTACTTAGCAGTCAGGTATTAGCATAGAACATGGCATGATACATACACCAGACAGTCTCTATTAAACACAGTCAGGTAGTACCATAGAACATAGGATGATACATACACCAGACAGTCTCTACTTAACACAGTCAGGTAGTACCATAGACCATAGCATGATACATACAACAGACAGTTTTTGCCTAACACAGTCAGGTAGTAGCAAAGAACAGAGCATTCTACATACACCAGACAGTTTCTACTTAACACAGTCAAGTAGTATCATAGAACATAGCATGCTACATGCAACAGACAGTCTCTACTTAACACAATCTGGTAGTATCATAGAACATAGCATCGTACATACACAAGCCAGTCTCTACTTAACACAAAGAGGTAGTAAAATAGAACATAGGTGATACATACACCAGACAGTCTCTACTTAACACAAACAGGTCGTATGATAGAACATAACATGATACACACATACACCAGACAGTCTCTATTTAACACAAACAGGTAGTAAAATAGAACATAGCATTCTACATACACCAGACACCCTCTACTTAACACAAACAGGTAGTACCATAGAACATAGCTTGATACATACACCAGAGAGTCTTTACTTAACACAGTCAGGTAGTATCATAGAACATACCATGCTACATGCACCAGACAGTTTCTACTTAACACAGCCAGGTAGTGTCATACAACGTACCATGCTATATGCACCAGACAGCCTGTACTTAACACAGTCAGGTAGTATCAATAGAACATAGCATTCTAAATACAGCAGACAGTTTCTACTTAACAACAGTCAGGTATTATCATAAAGCATAGCATTCTACATACACCAGAGTGTCTTCACTCAACATAGTCAGGAAGGGTAATATAAAATAGTATGCTACATGCACCAGCAATTCTCTACTTAACACAGTCAGGTAGTGTCATAGAACATAGCATGCTACATGCACCATAAAATCTCTACTTAACACAGTCAGGTAGTATTATATTACATAGCATTCTACATACACCAGATAGTCTCTACTTAAGACAGTCAAGTAGTATGACAGAACATAGGATGATACATACACCAGACAGTCTCTACTTAACACAGTCAGGTAGTAGCATACAACATAGCATGATACATACACCAGAGGGTCTCTAATTAAAACAGTCAGATAATAGCATATAACATAGCTTGATACATACACCAGATAGTCTCTACTTAACACAGTCGGGTAGTGTCATAGAACTTAGCATGATACATACACACGGCGGTCTTTACTTTACACATTCAGGTAGTAGCATAGAACACGTCGCGATTCATACACCAGACAGCCTCTACTTAACACAGTCAGGTAGTAGCAAAGAACATAGCATGATGCATACACCAGACAGTCTCTACTTAACACAGTCATGTATTAGCATAGAACATAGCATGATACTTACACCAGAGAGTCTCTACTTAACACAGTCATGCATTAGCATAGAGCATAGCATGATACATATACCAGACAGTCTCCACTTAACACAGTCATGTAGTAGCATAGAACATAGCATGCTATTTACACCAGAGAGTCGTTACTTAACACAGTAAGGTAGTAGCATGGAACATAGCATGATACATACCCCATACATTCTCTACTTAACACAGTCAGGTAGTAACATAGACCATAGCATGCTACTTACACCAGAAAGTCTTTACTTAACACAGTAAGGCAGTGTCATAGAACATAGCATGATACATGCACCAGAGAGTCTCTGCTTAACACAGTCAGGTAGTAGCATAGAACATACCATTATACATACACCAGGCAGTGTATACTTACCACAGTCTAATAGTCATGAAATGGACATTTTAATCGATGTAATTGCAGATGATAAAAACAGTAATTGTCCAGAGGAGTATTACCATAACGATACATTTTCGTTGTGTTTCAATTTTTGTGGGGACTCTGTCAGTCATTTGGAAGCAGAACAACTTTGTCAAGAACAAAGTGCTTCCTTGATGAAAATCGATAGCGAAGAAAAACAGCAACACATCATGCAGTACTTCGGTAAGTTGACTTATTTTGAACCTTAGGACCTTAGCGAATTTTGGCTATCCTGTTTAGGCCCTTGGGTTTTATTGCCCCAAAAACTTTGAATTATTTGGCTTTCAAATCATTCGATTTTGAGCGTACCTGATGAAGGTTATTACAGAAACGTACCTGATGAAGATTATTACAGTAACGTACCTGATGAAGGTTATTACAGAAACGTACCTGATGAAGGTTATTACAGAAACGCGTCGTGTGTACTAAATTTGATATCTACGTTTCTATTTTTTATATACTATTAATTTCATATTACTGTTACTTCAACAAACCCACCCATAGTGCTGATTGAAAATCGTCAAGGAAGATAACTACTTCTGTTTCATGCAGGGGAGATAACTCTTGGAATATCCTAGTTACATTGAGAATTACAATACTGTAAATGCTAATTATCTCTGACTGGTTGAGGCTCAAATAAAAAGAAACCAAGTATGATTGGCAACAAATGGCCACAGCATTTATTAATACATATAAATGTACATATGTAATAAATTGCAGATGAGATGCAATGTACATATGAGCAAAAATTGCATATGAGAGGAAATGTACTAAATAAGTTGAAATGTCATGATGATCGCCGAAAATGTGTAAGGTGGCAGATCATCTAGTGAATGGGCAAATTTAGATAAGCGATTAACCCTGGAATTCAGAGGCTAATGCTATCATAGAAGTAAACAAGTCTATTAACCGAAAATATGTTATCAAATGTACATATGTGAATAATTGCAGATGAAATGTATTAAATAAGTTGCAATCTGTATTTGTCTAATTGTCATATGATGATCGCCGAAAATGTGTAAGGTGGTAGATCATATAGTGAACGGGCAAATATTAGATAAGCGATTAACCCTGGAAATCAGAGGCTAATGCTATCATAGAAGTAAACAAGTCTATTAACCGAAAATCTGTTATCAAAGCGCAGCGAAATCAGCCAAATGACAGATCAGCGAAATTTTTCGACTTGCTGGAAAAAAGAAGCTTATCTGTCAACCGCCAATATATTGGGGGGAGCTGCGCCAAAGCTGTGCCACCTGCTGCCAGAACACGATTTATAAGTATGGGATTTCAGATAACCACCCAAACGTTATTTACAATAAAGAATGCATTATCACTATTATACCTTACTTGTAAAATCGAAAATGTCACTAGAACACACAAAATACATATAAAGTCAATATACAATTATATGAATGTGGTATGTTGATGCCAAGCTAGCAATTGAGGTGGAAATAAAATTAGAGTGTTGATAAAACTCTTTCAAATACCACTTCAAACAGTTACTCGGATAAGTGACACCATCTGTGTTGCTTAGCAAGATGGTTTCTTAACCTACCTGGATAGTGTTCAGAAAGATAGACTTCCCAAGTTAGTTAAGTGAACCCCATCTATGGAAATGAACTGGTTTATTGCTTTGAAATCTAGATAACGGATATAGCAGCCCCCATTTCGAGTAATATGGGCACCAATTGAACAGTTTAACCGTCTTCTACATTTATCCATAGCAGCCAAATTCTTTGAATAGCACCAGTTCAAACGCGGAAGAATTTTTTTTTATCTAGCCATGACAGAAACCTTACTAGTAGGTAGTGGAGATGACCTAACTTTTTGCATCCAAGATATTTCCACCAATACGAAACATATAATTGGGAGGGTCTTCCAGTGACAATAATGTTTTTATGATTCTCCAACCTGTACTTAAATTTCAAAACTGAATTAATCTGCCAAATTGGCTCAATTCAAATAACTTGTGCTATATAACTCTGTAATCAATAACAATTAGAATGTAGATTCCAAGCCAAATTGGCTATAAATGTGTAATTCAACTAATCTATGCAGCCAAATTGGCTCAATGCAATTAAACTGTGCTATAAATGTGTAATTCTTACCATTCCACTTATAGTCCCAGATCAACGCCACCTGTTGTGCGACGGGCTTGTACTTACATTTTTTTTATTTTTTTTATAGTATGCCAATTCCCAATTCCCAAGTATTAAGGTTACACAAAACTATCAAAAGAGAAAGTAAAATGTAACTATGAACATTACTTACTTCCGAGATAGATCTGACAAAATTACTTGTATTCTGATATACGTATTTCTTGTAAACCTTTGATTTCCACCAGCCAGAGCATTTTATTTGGTTTTCCGGCATTCCACCAATGGCGCAACAGACATCTGATAATAACAAGTTCATATCAGCTAAACATCTAATAATAATATAAGTACATATCAGCTAAAAGTCTGAAATTAATTAAGTATGTATCAGCCACACATCTGACAAAATATAAATATGTATCAACTAAACATGTGAAATTAATATAAGTATGTATCGGCAAAACATCTGAAAATAATACAAGTACGAATCAGCTAAACATCTGAAAATAATATAATTACGACTACTATCAGATAAACATCTGCAATTAATACCAGTATGTATTGTCTAAAAATCTGAAAATAATATAAGTACGTATCAGCTAAAGATCTGAAAATAATATAATTAGGTATCAGCTAAACATCTGAAAATAATATAAGTACATATCGGCTAAGCATCTGAAAAATAATATAAGTACGTATCAGCTAAATATCTGATAACAAGGTAAGTACATATAGCTAACATCTGAAAATTATATAAAATTATAAGTACATATATAGCAGCTAAACATCTGAAAATAATATAATTTCGTACCAGCTAAACATCTGAAAATAATATAAGGACGTGTCCGTTAAACATCTGTAAATAATATAAGTACTTATCAGCAAAATATCTGTAAATAAGATAAGTAAATAACAGCTAAACATCTGATAATAAGCTTAGTTCATATCAGATAAACATCTGAATATAAGATAAGTACATACATATATCAGATAAACATCTGAAAATAAGAGATAAATACATAACAGATAATCGTCTGATAATGAGGTGAGTAATTGTCAGCTAACATCTGAAATAAAACACATGAATATAAGATACTGTATCAGCCAAACATCCGATAATAATATAAGCTCATATCCAAACATCTGACAAGAAGATAAGTTAATATTAGCTAAGCATCTGATAATAAGATAATTACATACCAGCTAAACATCCGATGATAATATGAATACATATCAGCCAAACGTCCGATAATAGGATAAGTTTATATAAGCAAAGTGTCCTAATAATATAAGTACACATCAGATAAACACATGAAAATAGATAAATACATCAACTATCCATCTGATGAATAAGGTTAGTAATTGTCAACTAACATCCGAAATAATGCAAGTTCATATCAGCTAAACATCTGATAATAATATAAGTCCAAATCAGCTAAGCATCTGATAAAAAGATAAGTTCATATCAGCAAAACATCTGATCATAAGATAAGTACATATCAGCTAAACCTCTGAAATTAAGATAGGTACATATCAGCTAAAGATCTGATAATAAGGTAAGCGGATATCGACTAAACATCTGAAATTAAGGTAAGTTCATATCTGTTAAACTTTTGATAATCAGATAAGTTCATATCAGCTAAATATCTGGAAAAAGATAAACATATAACAGATAAACATCTGATATTAAGGTTGGTAATTATCGACTAAAGATCTGATCTGAGAAGATGATATGTGCATATCAACTAAACATATGAAAATAAGACACTTCCCTATATTAAGCGAAACAGCGGATAAAAGATACGTACACAGTGCTTTCCCTAATTTTCATTGTAAGAGGTCAAAGGCAACTTTGAACAGGCTACACTTGGATTTTCAAGTACATTTCTACATAAAATTTATGATTTGAACCGACCAAAAAAGTGCTTGAACCAGGCAATTTGGCCTGCTGCCTGTTCTTAGGGAAAACACTGCGTACATGTCAGTTAAACATCTGATAATAAGGTAGGTACATATCAGCTAAGCACTGACAATAAGGTTAGTAATTATCAGCTAAACATATGATAATAAGGTAACTTCATATCAGCTAAACGTCTGAAATTAAGATAAGTACATATCAGCTGAACATCTGATAACAATATAAGTACATATCATCTAAACATCTCATAAAAAGGTAAGTATGTCAGTTTAACATCTGATAATAAGGTAGGTTCATATCAGTTAAACATCTTATGATAAGGCTAGTAATTAACAGCTAAAATCTGATAAGTTAGTACATATTAGTTAAACATTTGAAAATAAGGCAAGTACACACCAGTTAAACATCTGATAATAACTTAAGTTCATATCAGCAAAACATCTGAAAATAAGACAAGTACACGTCAATTAAATATGTGATAATAAAATAAGTTCATATCAGCTAAACATATGAAAATAAGAAATAAAGTGCACATCAGTTAGACATCTGATAATACGATAAGACATATTAGCTAAGCTTGATAATAAGGTTAGTACATATCAATTAAACATCTGAAATTATGTTTTATGCACTATCTGTATAGCACCTTTATGTACTGAAATTTATAATCATGTTTTGCAACCATCAGTATACCAATGTTATATACTGAAAAGTATCTGATAATTGTGTTACATGCAACATAGGTATACTACGTTACAAGCTTAAATTTATAATAAGTATATTATATGCGACGACTGCATACCATGTTATATACTGAAATTTATCTGAGAACCGTGTTATAAGCCAAATCGGTATACCCTATTATATACTAAAGTTTGTCCGAATATCATGTTTCTCCACCAACGGTATATACCCTTTTAATATTGAAATGTATCTGATAATCATCAGACATCTTATGTGCAACATCAGTATACCAAGGTATATACAAATGTACTAAACTGGGTTAAACATATCTAATAATTAAATTACACGCAACATTATTATTCTGTGTAATCTGCTTAAATTTATATGGACATTGTAACATTAGTAAAACATTATATACCAAGTGAAACTGTGAAACACCAGCAGTTGCTTTGCCACTACAAAAAAAAAAAAAAAAAATGTGAGCAAATTTTCAAGTGACCTAAATGCAATTGCACCATGCATGCATTTTCTTATGTGCAAAAACCGATTCCATGGGAACAAATACCCACAGTACCCTTCTGAAAATATTTGTCTGTGTGTATCCGTTAATTAGAGACAATCGCCGTCTTTGCAGTAAATGTGTACCCATTTGATGGGCATATCATGTATGACTCAAGTCACAAACTGACAAAGCACCTGTCCCGCAAATTTTTTTTCATTTTTTTTTTGCTGTGGCCGAACTTTGCATGACTGCGATGTCTTAACATTGGCTTACATAAGTAAGTGCATCTCTTAATTTGTCATAATTAAATATTATTTTGTGTATGTATCACGCCCATGGTGACATTTGGAAATCATAAATTGGCCCCAAAAAGGGGGAGGGAGAGAAATCAAATCTGAAAGTACGCTACTGATCGAGCAAACGGACAAATTAAAATCATTTATTGTGACTAAATCAACATTCGATCTATAAACCAATTTAAACGCGTTGAGCACATGTTATCTCATAATAATCTGAACACGTGGTATCATGGTATTTAAAACCATGCCGCAGGCACCATTTTAAAAATACTTCACTTTACGTGTGTATCCAGGCATGCATAATACATGTAACATGACAACAATTTTGCCGATATTAAAATACTCCCTGACATTAAGATTTTTCAGTTTTTTGAAGTAGATAAGACTCCGTGAATTTTGGTCTTCTTCTTCAAATCTCAGCAAACACAAAAAAGGATTGTGGGTAATTAAATTAATAAGAAATCGATAATCTGAAGAATTACCAAAATTAAAACAATTGACCAAAGCATGATAACGGACCAAGTTATCTGAGCCCATGCGATAAGGGATTTAAAAGTGAAATTTTAAATCCTATTAATGAAAAAAAATGGCTTAATGTTGAGGCGGCAAAGAATTGCAGATTATGTTTTGATGCATATTAAAAGTATTTTGTTCTTGTATTTTAAATTGTTTGTATGAAAACAAAATATCCTTAAATATATATATTATTTTGTGTATTTTTGATCTACAGTGTATGTATTGACCTTTTTCAACATTTGAATAACACTTTTCTATTTTTGAAATAAACAAGTACAAAAAAACTATTTCTGTCTCGCAGAAAAGTATTCAAAAAAGTGCTTCTAAGACTTTGTCTTTTCTTAATATGAAAGTGTGGATCTTGTCAACGAATACAACAATATATTATCTATTACACGGAGAGTTTGAATATTCCAAAGGAGTAACAAGAATCCGCAAATGGAAGAAAGACAGACAACACAATGACCAAAGGCAAAAGGACAAACAACGATCCACATTACACATAAAACTAAAGATGAAGTAACACGAACCACACTAAAATACATCTGATGATTTCTCTTTTTAGTACTTTAGCTTTACATCATCATATATATTATTGTTGTATATGTTCTGATTAGCTATGGGTGTTACTGACTTGGTACATCTACAAGGAAGTTTAAATGATATGTCCGATTGGCAATATTATGATAATACCGTGATGTCGTTCACCAACTGGAAGGCAGAAGAACATAGCATTGGAGGTGATAAGGTGTTCATGGTGATGGATTTAGGAAAGAATGGACTTTGGTCAAGTGTGGATAACGAATTTCTAGCATCCTACATCTGTGAAAAATATTTTTAAGTTATTTAGAAAATAAACTGATTAGCTATGGGTGTTACTGACTTGGTACATCTACAAGGAAGTTTAAATGATATGTCCGATTGGCAATATTATGATAATACCGTGATGTCGTTCACCAACTGGAAGGCAGAAGAACATAACATTGGAGGTGATAAGGTGTTCATGGTGATGGATTTAGGAAAGAATGGACGTTGGTCAAGTGTGGATAACGAATTTCTAGCATCCTACATCTGTGAAAAATATTTTTAAGTTATTTAGAAAATAAACTGTAAATAATTAAAACTAATCAAGTAATAATCTTGTATTTGTCAGCAATGTTGAAATAATATGAGTAGGCATGGCCTATAGAGAGGACGTTAGTATTTTAAATTGGGCCCGGGTGGCTCAATGAGTTAGGTCGCTGGATCTAACAACTCATACAAGACTATCACCAATACGGCGTGGGTTCGCGCCCGGCTTTGTAAATTACCAAAAGGGTGCACTCGACTCGCAGCCGCAAGTGATAAAGTTTACCAGTTGCTTGCCTATGGTCGGTGGTTCTCTCCAGGTACTTCAGCTTCCTCCACCACTAAAACTGGTCGCTATGATATAGCTGAAATATTGTTGAAAGTGGCGTTAAACACCAAAAATCAATCAATCAATCAGTATTTGAAATTAAGTGATATAGTCCGTTTGACTTCTATAAAACCTACAGAAAAAAATTCTTAAAAATCCAGTTTTCAAATCATCAATTTTTTTTCTAGATGTATATTAATATATTATTATATGTACGAACTCTGACAATTAAATTCAAAATTTTGGTCAATTATTAAAAAAGTTATCCATTCGGTCTCTATGTTAATTATATTTTCTGAAGTGCAAAAATCTGGCTGGAGTGAGTACAAATAACAGACTGTACCATGTGACATTGGACATTTAAATATTAATGCCAATAATGGACATCAATAACAATTGACTATCACCTTAATTGTCAGTTGATGAGTAACCTTTTAATATTTAAATGTCCTATGTCACATGGTACAATGAAATATACATTGAAAGCACATGTCTGTTATTTTGTTTTCATGGTTGGGCTCTTACACTATTTGTACTCACTCCATGCAAGTTTTCACACTTCAGAAAATATATTTAACATAGAGACCTAATGGGTAACTTTTTTAAAAATGGACCTAATTTTTTTAAATTAATTGTCAGAGTTCGTATATATCATATATTAATATACATCTAGAAAAAAAAATTGTTGATATGAAAACTGGATTTTTAAGATTTTTTTTCTCTTGGTTTTATAGAAGTCAAACGGACTATACTAAAAATACCTATATATACCTAATATGTTTATCATTAATCTGTAAACACTGTCATGTGGAATCTAGAGTACCCTTTACACTGTGTTAGTTATTATTTAATATGGGAGCGAAGCTCCCATGAGCGGAGATCGCTAAGCAAACAGGGGTTAGGGTCCACTAGGAAGTTATGCGAGCGCCAATGGCGCGAGAGTTCGTACTAAAACCGTTCGTACCATGGGTGAGGGTCTATTCTTAACAGTTAATTATATACTATCAAAGAGAAAGGTCGCTAGGCAATGAGGAAGGTCGCTAGGCAAAGAGGAAGGTCGATTGACGTCACCCAGCTTGGTTATGCCGTCACTGAGAAGTTTGAAAATACCATATATCGATAGAAAAATGAAAAAGCTCAAAGTTACGAAGGGTTACGAAATGGGTATGAAGTTACGAACCCATTTGAGTATGAAGCTACAAAGCTACGAGATAGTAACGACACCTAGCGGGATACAATATAATGCAATGGTCCATCAACGACAATCATATTGCCAGTTTTATTTTATGCAAATTTGACATAGTTGCCCAATATATATATTATGGGACGAAGTCCCAACTATTGTAGAAATAGCATTTTTTTTCTATATACTAATGAATAAATGTTCATGCACCGGAAATGACATACCAGAAGCAATACATGTACAGCTACAGTGGGTTTCTGCAAAAAATTCGATGCAGTAAAAAATTGCTCTTGTAGGTGCACGAGTATCAAAGTACTAAAAATGACATATTGTATAAATAAAATCAAGAACGGGTACAAGGATGTAGAAAAAAAAATCAAGTTGCAGCTCTCGTGAAAAGTGGAACCTGTTCAAAATATCGCGAGATAGAGCGTGAAGTAGTCCTTGACAACCATAAACGAAGATGACCGACAATGTTTATCATTTTTATGATGTATCAAACTAATGACGGCTTTTCTCGTGAAAAAAGCATCGCACAACAAAATGTGCAAACTAAAGCTATAGTACAATAAAGTTTATTTACTACTTCCGGTTATGAACCATGTTCGGTAGCGGATACGAAAACTGTCCGGAGTTTGGTCCCCGATATATTGTTTAAGCAAATTATTGGACTTCGTCCCAAGTTAGGTAACACCTATTATCATATTATGGGACGAAGTCCCAACTATGGTAGAAATAGCAATTTTTTTCTATATACTAATGACTAAATTTTCATGCACCGGAAATGACATACCGGAAGTCAATACATGGTTAAATATGTGCAGAAAATCGGATGCGGACGTTTCGTAACCTGGTAGTTTCGTACCTAGATAGGGACTTAAAAAACGACGGAAGATTTGGGTCTGGGTCCCCCTATTTGCCCCCTCTTTTAAGAAAATCTGGATCCACCCTCGGTTTACTTTGACAAAATATTATAGGTCCATATATCCGAGTTAGGGTTAGGGTTATGGGTTACGGTTAGGTTATGGTTAGGGTTGTTGTCGCCAAGTACAATTGATCCTAATACTGTTTAAAAAAAATATTGGACTTCGTCCCAAGTTAGGTAACACCTATTATCATATTATTTTAATTTATTGAATAAAATACAATATTTTATTTTTTTAAAACAAAGCAAAGTTGCTGTGATTATTATTATTTTTATTAACCCAGCTGTGAACGAAGCGAACATGGATGACACTTTGTAAACACTTTGAATTCGGAAGCGGAAGTGTGAGGAGCTTAAGCCATTTGCCTGTTTTCGTAATTGAAGGCGCGACCAACACGAAACAAATAAAATAAAATAATGACTTTAAAATTGTATTGAGAATTAAAACTTACGTTTCCTGCCGAAGGCACGACTATATCATTCAAGTAGAAAACAGGGTTTTACTTTCGAACTTGAAGAAGACAGGGTTGTCATTGAAGGTTTCGTAAATGAAATAAATAATAACTTTGTGTCGTGCCGAAGTCATGAACACTACGAATAAAGAAATAAAATCATCGTGCCGAAGGCAAACCCGATATGAGCAAAAGAATGAATCAGCACGGCCACATTAATGTTGCAAATGGGTCCCATGGCAACACCTTGACGCAAGTTGATTCGTCCTTCATTTTCATAGACAAAGAAACATTAATTTTTCGTTCCGGAGGCATATCTAATTTTTTTAATAGACTCCTCTTGCAGCTCTGCTGCAGTTTTCTTGTTTATGACAGTAGATACTTTCGCATCTATGCTGGCTTGCACAACCGGGTTTAAATGGCGCCCCAACACTTAAGTATCGTGATTAGTATAGACCGACGCGAGAAATAGAGCATCAGTATGTAGTCTACCTGGGGGGTCTACCGGGGTGGTCTACAGTAATGAGAATTAAACGTCCTCTATTAAAGTGAAAACGACATGATATTTATAAGAATAGTTTGAATATACCAAAGAAAGAATCTGAATCCATAAATCGAAGAAGGACAGAAAACATAATGGCCAAAAGAAAAAGGACAAAAGGCCAAATAACGATCCACAAAACATTACACAAAAACTAAAGATTGAACACCACGAACCCCATTGTGAACTCAGGTGCTCTAGAGGGGTAAGCATGTCCTGCTCCACTAGTGACACCCGTCGTGTTACTCTAGTTACAAAACATGCAATAGGAAAGGACCGGAGAGTGCTTACGACAAGTGGAGCATATCCGTGGTCATCTGTGACACAGATATTTCGTAGCGGTCAATCAAGTCATGGGGAGCGACCGTAACACTTTCGAAGTGATGACATCAACGTAATCACAAGGAACCCTTGGTTCAGTAGCTTTCTTGTTAGCAGCAACCCTCTATCAAGCAAATCCGGATAGGAACCACAAGCTCTGGGATATCGGATCAATTGAGAGATATATACTCCATATGCAGGTGCTGCTGGAATGTTACTACATATAAATGAAAGTTCACAATTGTGAAAATTGGAATCATCTCTTTTGTCGTAAAGTGTCGTTCTTAACCGTCATTCACTGTCAATTTCGTGGTGTAGGTCAATGAATAAAACAGACCTAGCTGTATCTGTGGTATCCTTTATTTCAAGCACAATGGGATAGATCAGCAAAATCATCAAAATTAGAATTATTTACAGAAAAGACATAATCTATATAGTGGAACGTGAAATTAAAGGATCGGGCTAGTTTCTTTTCGTTTTTCTTGAGAAGCCCCTGTATGAAGTCTCATACGAATTATGGAACAACAAGTCGGCGATAAGAGTAGCACAGTTAGTATCCATATAGGTATGTCGAATGTCTGTTGAAAAACACGTCCACCAAACATAACAAATATGTGGCTTGCGGTGGGTTGGTGGTTTTCTCCGGCGGATACTACGGGTTTCTCCACCAATAAAACATACCGCCACGATATACATGTAGAAACATTGACAGGTATTACGTGAATTACTGGAAAGACTTCGAGATGCAAACCTCACGGCTAAACCAAGTAAGTGTTCTATTGGATATGCAACTTTGGAATGTATAGGACATTCTTTCGGTGATGACAAACTGAAACCGCATCCAGACAAGGTAAAATTATTTACAGATGTTCAAAGACCAGTAACAAAGAAACAGGTAAGGTAATTCCTTGGCTTAGTAGGCTTTCACAGGAAGTTTATTCCAAACTTCGACTGTATTGCATTATCACTCACTGACCTTACGAAAAAAGGACAGCCTAGCACTGTTCTATGGCAGGAGGTACACGAAAATGCATTTCAGACGCTTAAGCATGCATTGGTAAAGTTTCCTATTTTAAAGTTACCAGACATAACACAGACGTTTAGTTTGATGACGGATACGTCAGACAGAGGTATTGGTGCGGTTTTGATTCAGGAACAAGATAACAGTAAAATGCCTATTGCTTATGCTAGTAGGAAGCTCAAATGTAGTGAACTGGCATATTCTACTATTGAGAAGGAATGCTTAGCCATAGTGTGGGCTATGCAGAAGTATCAGAGGTATTTATACGGAAAAGAATTTGTTCTTCAAACGGATCATCAACCGTTGACATATTCGAACAAAAAAAGGTAGCAAACTTATGAGATGGGCATTGCTTTTACAACCATACAGATTTCGGATTGTAGCAGTGAAGGGTAAGGATAATGTAGCTGCAGATTATCTGAGTAGACTTTAGGTTCAGTGGTAATGTATGTATAGGTCCATAAACTTTTCAGTTGTGTATAGTATACGTTAATATAGTTAGGTATTGTTATGATTTTAATCATTTGTATAGGTTATTGTAATAATCTTATCAGTAAAGATTGGAGAAGGTGTAGTATGTCATTGTTAGAGTTCTGAGTGTATTTTGAAGTGGATATAGCCGGGATGTTGTGAGCAGGTCATGTTGCGCCAACCTGAAGGTTAGCATGGTAGTAAGTCGCTTCGACCTGTTAAAAAGCTTTGCGCACCTATCAGGTGGAGTATTGGCAGTAGTATTTCCTTGGTCAGTTCAGTTTGCAATGTTAGCCTATGTTTGCAACTGGCAACTGACACGGTTATATCGCAATGTAAAGTAAGTTTTAGTCTTTGTTGTTAGATTTCTCATCTTTAGTATTTTTGGGGTTTTTTTTCGGATATTATCAGTTATCTGTAGTATATACTTGTATATACGGACATTTACCGTATTTCGTACTTTCCTCAGAGGGGAGGGAATGTCACGGTGTGACTTTATTTATAATATTTATTTACTTATTTTAAACTCATTGTTTAGTTTGTCAGTAGCCTTAAAGGTACTAGTACAGTTCTCAGTGTATATGTATATAAATAGACTACGCTAATTAGGTGTGTCCACTACCTGTGACATTTACCTGTGAAACTGGTCAAACGAGTTGACCCAGGTAATACCTGCTATAGCGATTTGGAAATGACACATTGAAGAGATAGGTGGGTCGTTTTTTTCTTGTACATAGTATTATACATAGTCAGAATGCGATGGGATGGTTCACTGGATATCTGAGGTAGGATGCAATGCATTTATTTATTTTATGTTTTAAATATACTAAAATGTTCAGTTTCCTCTTCCAACGTACATTTATTTCATAGGAAATTTCTTTGTACTTTTGCATTTATATTAATATTGTACACAATACACAATCAAATTTAGTTCATAAAACCATTGTTATTTTATTTAGTTTAATTAATATATGCATCCGCCGATATTTGGTATGTGTTAAATATGTTTTACATGCATATTTTCGGTTCATTCACGTAAACTTTACAATTTCGCTATATTATGAGTAAACTTCAGTATATTGAGTATTATTTACCAGTGTATTAAGCTACGCTGCTTTATATTTGTGTAATAATTGCATAAGGACGTTATACAATATGACGATATTGTCATTTTTTCATAATGACGTAATGTAAAAGTGTGTAGTCATGCTTCATATGATGTAAATGCATGATATATTCGTAAAACAAGTATATATATTTCATATAAGTGTTTTAGTTACATATTTAGAGGTAAATTCTGTATTTTCATAGGTCCCAATCCAAATACCTGTGTAATGAAGTATCTGTAACCTGTGTAGTTCAGTACCAGTAACCAGTAACTAATAACACTATCAACTTTGTGATGTAGCATACTTATCGACATACTGAGCCAATATTGGAAACCAGAATTTCCCGGAAGTATTTTATACAATTGTTTTGAACATGGAACATTTCACCGGAAATCTACATCTATTTTGGACTAAGTTAAATTAAGATTTGGACTGTAAAGTAAAGCTAACATTTCTATATTTCATATTGTATATTTATTATATTTACTTTATTAAATTGTTTTTTTTGGGGGGGGGTTTAACACTTAATTTCTTGTGAGTAAATATCAGACTCCTCTAAGCACATCACTCATCCGTCTGTGACAGATAGAAAGTCAAAGAGTTCTTCCTCTTCCTCTTCGTCTTCATTTAGTTCAAGCAGTTGCTCGTCAGATTGTTGTGTAATAAAATCTGAGAAATCAAAGAAAGGAGAAATGTCAAAGATGGAAGAAAGAAATGAAAAGGATATGAATGCTAGTGCCTCGTCGTCTGATGTTCATTATGTAATATATGAAATAGACGCTCATCTGCAATACCTACAGGAGTGTCAAGATAACATTGTTGTACTCAACGTTGGAGGAAGTAAGTTTGAGATCAGTAAAACCACATTGAGAGCCGACCTATCATCAATATTCGCTCTTATGCTCCAGCCTAACAGTGCCTTTCGTCCATGCAATAACATATTTTCTTTTGATTGTGATCCAACTCACTTCAAGATAATCTTGAATTACTTAAGGAACAGCTGTACAGTTGAAAAGAGATATCTACCACGTGAACACCATTATTCGAATGAAATCGCACAGGAGGCTAACTTCTATAAATTACTTAGTTTGAAAGCTATAGTTGAGGAGAGACTTAATGACTTATGTGCCTGTAAACGAAATTGGTGATGTGTTATGAACTGAAACGTTGATGGACTTCAGTAATTGACTGTTGATTGGATACGAATGATATTCATTTTGATTGTTATTTACTAATATTCTATTTTTAAAGTCATATGAAAGAAATGGTCGTCTTTTATTACAAATATTTTTAAAGTTTGCCAAAAATCAAAGTGCAAAAGCACTGAAAAGTCAGAGATACAATTATCGAATGATGCATGATTTATCAAATTTTTTGATTGATTGAAATTTTTATAAAATTCCTACAAGACAGAACAAGCTGTCCTATTTGGGGACCAAATTCTGAAGGATGGGGGCAATGTAATGCCGCCTTTCCCCTTTTTATTGGTGTTGTCGAGGGGCATGAAAGTGTACATGAGACAATATAAAAACGTGTTATTTGGTCTTGGAAAATGTTCACTTTATATATATGTCATGTTTTATTGTGCCCCGATGGTTTAGAATAACATGCGATAACAATCCTAAAAAGTTTACCGTCGCAAGACCAGTTTCTTGTGTTGAGTCAGATACCTTCAATATTCACCTTTTGGTAATAATATGCAGATGTTCAGATCACTCCTTTGTCATAAAATCCTATAATGAAAGCATTGGGTCCATATTTAATCATAATTTACTGCTAATAGGCTCTATTTTTGTCAAAAACATGCAGTGTTTACATTTTCAGTAGCCAAAACGGGAATTCCCCTATGAAGTGTCATGGCTTCTGATTGGTCACTAATATGTTAGCGCTTCTGTTATTGGCTGGTCATTTCTATAAAACTAAAAGTCCGAAGCAAAATGGGCGCAATTTCTAATTTGGAAAGTCGCCGTCAAAAAATCATATAATCTAAAATCGGGTAGATTGTTGAAAAAGTTGAGAAGTGCCAAAATTTGATTGTAGAAATAAATTAGTATTACACCAAAATGTCAGAAATTATTACAGAAGCTATGAAAGTACGTTTAAAGTAATTATAAACGTATTTTGCTTCTAGGAGACAATCTCAAATTGGAAAGTCACCAGTGTCGGTGGCTAGTGTGATAGTTAGGCTCCAAAGCTGATGCCGACGGGTGTATTTGGTCTTGGTGACAATATTAATGATGCTGCAAATACCCAGGTGACTTTTTGGTGACTTGGTGCAAATGTAAATGTTTGGTGACAATTGCCATGGTGCAAATATAATTTTAATTAACTAGCTGTTGGTGACTTTATGGTGCTGCCTTGGTGCAATTGTAAAGGTTTGGTGACAACTGCCATGGTGCAAATGTAGTTTAATTAACTAGCTGTTGGTGACCTTATGGTGCCGACGTGGTGCAATTATACATGTTTGGTGACAATTGCCATGGTACAAATGTAGCTTAATCAATATAGCTGTTGGTGACTATACAGCGCATTATTCAAAATTGTTCAGTGAAGCTGATTGGTTATTCACTTGTCGTCGGAACACTTTATGTGTTGTTGTTTTTTTGGATTAAATTTATGTAGATTAGGTGTTCTCTTTTGAAATGCAAGTTGTGGCTTATTGCCAAGATAGAAATTTGAGATAGGGAGTAGACCAACCCTACCCGGGGATGATAGAGAGCCTCTACTGAAGATATTTACGCGTTTCATATTATTAATAAACTATTGTATCGTTCTATTTCATATTACATAAATATTTTGGTCTTAAACGCTACCGATATCAGTCCTTAAAATATATAACATTATATATCTTGCTTTGTTTGGTGGTGAGTAATAAGACATCAAACCCGACAAGTTATAGCTCGAACACTTTCAATCCCATTTTGATGTGACCCTGCTGTCTCTGGTGACCGACTCTAACACGAGAGGAGCAGCGCTACAAAGTATCCTGCCGATGTAGTTTAAGTCGTCAGTCAACTTTGAAGACAATGCAACAGTTCTAAGCTGTTATCTGATTGGTTAATTATTTAATAATAACACATAAAACATAACATACAAATGAAAGCTGACATACTGATTTATTTTGATTGATAAAAGAAAGAATTGAAGTGGCGATGTAGGCAGTCTATATTGATATAAGCAGTCTAAATTTAAGAAATAATTCATGGCAGACATAGAGTTGTGCAAATATACACATGGGCTGGGCCTTTATATTCTAATTTTACCCCGAGCGATAGCCTGCCATGAATTATTTCGATTCTAATATGACAAATACGGTAATTTTTATGACCCTAGGACACCTTAGAATCCACCATACAACGGCTGGTCCGTTTAGCCCCCTTCACATATGATGACGGAATCGGCGCAATTTGAGCACATATATTAAATCAAACTCCTACTGTGTGAGTAATAATATTATAGATTTTTTTCATTTGTTTTTAAAATTTACCTTTGGGGATTCCCAGTACGAACACATACATTCCATTGATGTGTGTCACGCATGAATAACAAAATGCACTAACATTCATGTATTGCTTACAGTACTTTTTCCTTCATTGATAACTAGACGGTGATGTAATTAAGTTACTGATATTTTCCAATTTGATGGCATTTTGCATTTAGCTACTTAAACAAGCAAAATACAAAAAAAATCGTAAAATAAATCAGTAACAAACTTGTGTCAATATCACCAGCGTCCCTTGTAAACTACGTCACAGGATGACGATAAATTACAAAAGTCGATAGATGGTTGTCTTAAGTATTTTTTCCAAAATTGTTTTTTATGTATAGTTGTTGTGTATGACCTCACGGAAACGACCTTGTAGGCTTTTATTCATAACAGAAACTTTTTAAATTATGTTTTATTTTATTTTAAGGACTTTCAAAATACGCTATATGCCGGTGTTTTGTTTGTTTACACTCGGTCGTCACGGTAATTTCACAGCGGGAGTCACATGGAACAGCCAGATTTGTTGTGTACTGCACTTGCGCTAAATATAGAGATATTGAGTATTATCGTTTGTGCCGTTTTATAGACGTCATATTAGAATTAAATGTAAATCATATTAGATAATGTCAACAAATTTGTCCTACAAATTAAAGTAAATAATCCGCCTATTGTCAGAATTACAAAACAAATGATAAGACTATTCATGTTGAATACCAGTAACAACAATAATATATATTTTCACTTTAGTATTCACTTGGAATCACTAAACTCACTTTATCAACTGTGCTCATACTAATATAGAACATTAGTTCCTCGTGAACCCGACAAACAAGTACTTTCAGTGCTTTGACAAGTAACATACCTATATCTGTACTTGTATTTACATGTTAAATGTCCAGTTTAGATTTAATCTACACTGTTTTTTGTTCAGTGTTGCATCAATTATTAACACCAACATTTTAGCAACCATTTCAATATTATGCAATGTTGTTCTTATCAAAACACGCTACAAATTTCTACGAGAATTGATGCCTTTTTTCTTTCGTGACTTTCGTGGCTTCACTCGATCAGCAGTTACGTGAAACGGGTAATACATTTTCGAAAACACGGAATAAACCTCTACCCGACCATGATTCCAAGCATACAACTTCCGGTCTATTGGATTGTAGTCAAGCATATAATTCTTTGCAAACTTGTCGTCAATGGTATTAGGGAATATGATCTGATCCTCCTTCAACACCTTACTTCCGCCGTTATTTGTGTTGAATAAATATTTAATAAAGGTTGGAATGTTTTCATAAGAATCTGTAGCATACAGAATTCCACAAATCATAAATGTATTTCCCACTTTTGTCTTTGGTATATTTGTTACCCACGTTTCAGTTATTTCTAACATTTCGTCATCGACCTTCAAAATAACAATGTTACCATTTGAATATGTAGTAGCAAGAATTACCCATAGTCCCTTTTCGTCTATAGCGAAATCAATATCAGTGAATTTCCCACTCTGATAGGGATATTTGTTATGGACACCAGCATCCGGAAGGGTTATTTCCTTTTCCCACTTTTTTTGCAATAAGTTATATTTCACGATTTTGTTAGTCATCCCTTTTTGACAAAACAATGAGTTTTTATAAACGACGTGTCCCGTCCCCTCACAGAAGAAAGGTAATTTATGAGTTTTTCTCTCTGCGTCATATTTCAGCAACTCCATTGTTTTGTATTCGAAGATTTCATTAATGTCACTGTAACCGTATGTTATCCATATTTGTCCTCCTGGAATAGGATCTCTAGCAATACTCCCTTGAGCAATGCCTACTGGTATTTCAATATTATCGCTAGTAATGGAAATCAACTGTTGTGGACAAAAATCTGAAAAGTGAAAGATACAAAAATAAATTTAGAAATAACCGAAAGTAAGTTTGTTTGTTTGATGGTGTTTAACGCCACTTTCAACAATATTTCAGTTATATCGTGGCGGTCAGTTTTATTAGTGGAGGAAACCGGAGGACCGGGAGAAAACCACTGACCTGTCGCAAGTCACTGACAAACTTCACATAATGCAGTACACCTCACCCTGATCGAGATTCCAATTCACAACATCAGTGGTGATAGGCACTGGTTGCATGGGTAGTTTTAAATCCAATCACCATACGATCACGGCCACGACGGCCCCGATATAAATAAACGAAAGAAAACATTATTTGGATAAATGCCCAAAACGAACAAACTATAAGCAGACATACACAATAAAAGGGAGGAAAAAAACACCATTGCGTTGGAACAATTCGGAAAGCCAATAGGAAAATCATAGCAACAGAGACAAAATCCACATCTCTAACACACATATACATGACCCCTAACACACGTATACATGACCTCTCACTCTCCTGGATTGGTATGAGAACTTCAATAAAAGCTGCTGGCATTAACTAGTTTTTTGGGTCTAAGCATCCCCTTGTAAAGAAATTTGCTGTCAATATCACAAATTATACAAAAGATGAGCAGATATCCCGGATAGGAGTTTTGCAGGGTGGTCATGTCTTTACTGCAAATGAGTATTGTTTGTAGAATACTTTATGAACGTCATTCCTACAAAGTTGTGCTTCAGTTGGTCCAGTATTTTCAGAAGAAATTATCAACATATGTAAAATGCTAACGACGACGACAGTCTGATAGACAACGGATATGACGACGGTCTGATAGACAACGGATACGACGACAGTCTGATTGACAACAGATATGACGACGGTCTGATAGACAACGGATACGACGACAGTCTGATTGACAACAGCTACATATATAGTGGCAATAAAAAGTCAAAGACACTTTCTACTTAAATTCAGCTACAACAGCCTTTTAGCGCCCAATTGTTCAAGGCATCATAGTGCAGTAGACTGCTTGATTGAAAGGGAAAAATAAATACATTTTTAAATACGATAAAAGAGAGACAACTCAAATCAAACACACCTAAGATCTACTTAATATTCTTAGTAAATTTGGCAGAAGAAATAAACAATTTGTATCCCCTAAGGTAAACTTTTGACTGCATTATTTGTATATGTGATCTAAGGATTGTCTGTTACAAGCTATTTGTTGAAAAGAGTCAACGTATCGTTTTTATAGTATGTAAATTATATTCTAAATAACTGTGAACGTCTTCGATATTCTCTAGAAACGTTTTCCCGTAATAAACATAATTGGCATTGCTTTGGGCATGGTTAATGATACAATTAATAAAGTACACGTATGTGTTAATTATCCTTGAGGCTCCAATACAACAAGAAATATGTTAAGGGTTGGCAGTATTTGGTCACAGCGTTTAATATGTTTATAAAAATACAAATACAATATGTATATTACAAATAGATAAATTTAAGATATGTCTTTGATAATGAATAATATATTTAAGATATCAACTTTGAACATTTGAATATAATATGAATATATATATGGCCACCGCAGATTATGGCAGACCATGAAGGTAAAGATAAATGAGTATAGCAATGAACCCTGGGAACAGAGGTTTATCACTAACTGCTAAGTGATGAGCCCTGGTAATAAGAGGCTATCACTACTGTTCAATGAATATATATATATCTTTAATGATTAAATGTTAATTCTGCGCAGCGAAATCTGCGGTCCGAAGTCCTTACATTGTTAATGTCAACTGAGGAAACTCTACATTAAAAACTAGAGATAAAAACCTATGAGGAGAAAGACTCTAGGAAAGCATTAGTTTCCATAATTCAATTACACATATACCAACAATAAGTAACTATGGATATTAAAACCAGTGGTTCATAGTATTCAATATGCATGCAATCGCTCGCCTGGTTTTCGTTTTCAGACTTCACAATTTTTCACAATCAGCCAAATAAGAAAATTCAGAAATGTCAAATATGACCAAAATTAACTTGAAAATTAAAACAATGTCTCTGAAGTAAGAAGCACCACACAGCAGTCTGACAAGCCTTGAATTACAAGATAAAATGCAGCCGTTCCATGCGCCATAACTCCCAGATCTGAAAAATACAAACAAATCCCAGCAGTACCATGCTCAGAATATATAAACAAACTTAATAATTATAAAGAATATAATACTACATACAAATGTCACACATTGGGTGGTTGTGGGTGGGTTAAATCAATTTGTCCTTCGCTCTTGATTGCAATTCTTAAACAGGAAGTGGAACGATTTCCAAGCTACAACTAACTACCCAACTAATTACAACAACAAAAAACGACAACGCACCGCTATGTACCTAAATGATTAGACTCCTTCGGATAATCCGATTTAAAATTTAATATTTTAAATCCTGTTATCCTTGAGGCTCCAATACAACAAGAACTATTTTAAGGGTTGGCAGTATTTGGCCACAGCACTTAATATGTTTATAAAAATACAAATGCAATATGTGTATTACAAATAGATAAATTTAAGATATGTCTTTGATCATGAATAATATATTTAAGATATCAACTTTGAACATTTGAATATAATATGAATATATATATGGCCACCGCAGATTATGGCAGACCATGAAGGTAAAGATAAATGAGTATAGCAATGAACCCTGTGAACAGAGGTTTATCACTAACTGCTAAGTGATGAGCCCTGGTAATCAGAGGCTATCACTACTGTTCAATGAATATATATATCTTTAATGAGTAAATGTTAATTCTGCGCAGCGAAATCTGCCAAATTGACGGAGAAAGGAGATTTCTTCTCTCGAGAAATTCTTTTATCAGTCAACCGCCACTGAAAAAAGGGGGCGGGGAGCTGCGCTCCAGCTGTGCCAAATACCTGTAACAAATATATATCTACATCTAAATTTGTACACATAAATGTACATTTCCCAAAATTGTCAAATGAGAATAACTGAAATGTGAATTAATCAGCCCGATTTAACATCAGGGAATGTCAGATTACACCCAAATGTTAACAATATTTCCAATGCCTTCTTGGAAAGTATTCAAAAATACATCATTTCCAAACCCTGAAGGTTGTACACCATCTTCTCCAAGAAATATATGTTTGCCAGAGCATTTTATTGGTTTTCCGGCATGCCATGAATGGCGCAACAAACATCTGATAATATCATAAGTCATATCAGCTAAAGATCTAATAATAATATAGGTACATATCAGCCAAACATCTGAAATTAATATAAGTACGTATAAAATATTAAATATGTATATGTATATAAATATATATGTATGGAAGGGATATGGTCAACCCTGGTATCAGAGATTGACAGATATACGTGTAAACTGGTCGCTGCAAATTATAGCAGACCAGGAAACTAAATATATAATATGTATATGTACAATTTATATAAATATATATCTATATCTATGAAAGGGATAAGGTCAACCCTGGTATCAGAGATTGACAGATAAATATATAACTAATATATGTAAATGAAGTGTAAGCAACCTTGGAAAACAGGCTGCTACTGTCCTACATATATTTATATATGTCTATTTTCGTCAGTCCATGAAATATTGAAATAACTAGAACTGTCCGCAAAGTGGGATTAATACCCCCGCTTCACTCTGACTGTGTCCAAGATTATTGAAAACTAAGTCTACACGGAAAATATATTATTTGTCAAATTATAATGTTTAATCACATTTAACAAAAATAAAAACGTCGTAGCATAAAAACTGTAAGAGGAGTTGCACGGACAAACCACAGGGCCTTGTCACTATCCACGTAAATATACTATCAATGTATAAACATATACAAGAGCGGACATCTTTTTTTTATACCCCCGCTCGCTTCAAGTCGCGTTTGTTTCTTAAAGTCCTTCTAATATATTCAAAACCCTGTTTCGTTCAAATCCCAAGACCTTATTCTTTTCAAAAAATATCATGACTTCCTCTCGACTACCTCTTGTAAAAACGCAGCGGTCGTGTTTGTCAGGAATTCGCCTGAATCACCGACTCTACAGACACAAATTGAAAGTACAGCGCCACCTATAAAAAAACGGAAGTTCGGAACTCTCTGGGATTTAGCTTTGAGGTAAGGAAAATACAGTTAAGATTCAAACGAGCGGGAAATTTTGAAGTGAAGTATTTTCCTTACCTCAAAGATAAATCCCAGAGAGTTCCGAACTTCCGTTTTTTTTATAGGTGGCGCTGTTACTTTCAATTTGTGTCTGTGGAGTCGGTGATTCAGGCGAATTCCTGACAAAAACGACCGCTGCGTCTTCACAAGAGGTAGTCGAGGGGAAATCAAGATATTTTTTGAAAAGAATAAGGTCTTGGGAGTTGAACGAAACAGGGTTTTGAATATATTAGAAGGAATTTATAAAACAAACACGACTTGAAGCGAGCGGGGGTAAAAAAGATGTCCGCCCTTGTATATGTTTATACATTGATAGTATATTTACGTGGATAGTGACAAGGCCCTGTGGACAAACCATGTACCCTTTCAGCCAAATTCACAAATAAAAAAAATAACTAAGTTCAACAATCTATATTTTTGGTAAAATTCATGAAAATCAAAATCCTTACAACATGCACATCTTTGATATGAGTAAAAATGTTCTGCATTGTATAAACTTCCTAACTTACAAACTGTAGGAGGAGTTGCACAGACAAACCATGTACCCTTTTTGCCATATTCACACAAAAATGGCTAAGTTCAACAATCTATATTTTAGTAAAAATGCACAAAAATCAAAATCCTTACCACATGCACATCATTGATATATGTACAAACAATCTACAATATAAAAATTTCCTAGCGTAAAAACTGTAGGAGGAGTTGCGCAGACAAACCATGTACCCTGTTTGCCATATTCACACAAAAATGGCTAAGTTCAACAATCTATATTTTTAGTAAAAATGCATAAAATTCAAAATCCTTACCACATGCACATCATTGATATATGCACAAACAATCTACAATATAAAAACTTCCTAGCGTAAAAACTGTAGGAGGAGTTGCGCAGGCAAACCATGTACCCTTTTAGGCAAATTCACAAAAAAAAGACTAAGTTCAGTAATCTATATTTTTGGTAAACATTCATGAAAATCAAAATACTTACCACATGCACATTTTTTATATATGTACAAATGATCTGCAAAATAAAAACTTCCTAGCAGAAAAACTGTAGGAGGAGTTGCGCGGACAAACCATGTACCCTCTATGCGGACAGACAGACAGACAGACAGACAGACAGACAGTGTGAAACCTTTATACCCCCAAACTTTGTTTACGGGGGGTATAATTATGGTAAGTTCATATCAGCTAAACATCTGAAATTAAGATAATACATAACAGCCGAACGTCCGATAATATGGTTAGTAATTATCAGCTAAACGTCTGAAATAAGATAAGTACATATCAGCTAAACGTCTGATAATAAGATAAGTTCATATCAGCTAAGCATCTGATAATAATATATGCATACATCAGCCAAACATCTGATAATAATATAAGTGCATATCAGCCAAACATCCGATAATAATTATAAGATAAGGTAATTTAGCAAAGCATCTGATAAGATAAGTTCATTTTTGACAGCCAAACATCCGATAATAAGATAAGTACATACCAGCTAAACTTCTGATAATAAGATGAGAACATATCAGCTAAGCATCTGCAAATAAGATAATTACATATCAGCTAAACATCTGAAAATAAGATAAATACACACCAGCTAAACATCTGATAATAAGGTTCGTAATTATCAGCTAAACGTCTGAAAATAAGATAAATACATCGGCTACACATCTGATAAGGTCAGCAACTGCCAGCTAAACATCTGAAATAAGATAAGTTCATATCAGCTGAACATCTGATAATACGATAAGTTTCTATCAGCTAAACATCTGACAATAATATAAGTACATGTCAGCCAAATATCTGATAATACGATAAGTTCGTATCAGCTAAACATCTGCAAATAAGACAATTCGCATAAGCAAATCATCTGATAAGAGATAAGTACAGATCAGTTTAACATCTGATAATAAGGTACATGTGTAGGTACATGTCAGCTAAACATCTGATAACAAGGTTAGTAATTATCAGCTAAACAGATGGTAATAAGACAACTTCATATCTGCTAAACCTCTGAAATTAAGATATTAAGTACATATAAGCTAAATATCTGACAATAATATAAGTACATATCAGCTAAACATCTGATAATAAGGTAAGTACATAAGTTTAACATCTGATAATAAGGTAGATTCATATCAGCTAAACATCTGATAATAAGGTTAATAATCATCAGCAAAAATATTTTAAGTTCTTCAGTACATATCAGTTAAACATAAAAAATGAGGTAAGTACAGTTAAACATCTGATAATAAGATAAGTTCATATCAGCTAAACATCTGAAAATAAGATGAGTACACATCATTATTTCATCTGATAATAATATAAGTACATATCAGCTAAACTTGATAATAAGGTTAGTACATACATTTTGTATCAATTACATCTGTATAACACATTATATACTGAAATTTACTGATAATCAAGTTTTCGCAACCATCGGTATACCATGTTATATACTGAAATTTATCAAATAATCGTGTTATATATGCCATATCAGAATACCATATTATATATTAAATTTTGTCCGATTATGATGTTTCTCCACCATCGGTATATACCACATTATATACTGAATTGAAATTTATTATCTGGCATAGACAATCATGTTATATATATATATGCAACAGGCTCACTAGCCGCTGCATTGAAAGCTGACCTTGAAACACTGAATTTTTGTGTCGACCCCCAATAGTTAAAGTACTACACAAATGGCTAGACAAATCTACGCATTCACCTAACATTATTTTTTGTTTAATGTTTTGAGCAACATTTCTAGTTATATCGTCATATGAAAAAATGCAAGTTTCAAATGGTAATTCATTTACATGCATATTACCTGCATCATACTGCCAATCTAACTAATACATGTCCTGTTACTCCAACGGTTGAGGTAGAAGGTCGCTGAGGAACCCTGCTATAAAGTACATTTTGTCACTCTGGAAATCCTACGGCTGGCAAGGTCGACATGACCGTTGACGACACACTTGACAATGTTAACTGCTGGACTACTCCTCATATTTAAACTTTTTTCCTTGCGGAAGCACCTTGACATATACTTACAGCGGTTGGCACCCGCTTTCTAGTGGACCGTCTCAACTTTACACATAATTTTCTATACACGCTGTGACCGGTTAATGATGAGACTTGTAACACGTGTATGAACACAGTATCATTTGACGACAAACTTATATCGTGCAAACATCATGTTTAAAATAAAACATCCACAGCAAAAACAGTTAAATATTAAATCCATTGATATTAGTCCATCAGCCGACCCTTCAAAAAATTATTTCCGATGTCTACCCCTGGGGGCAGAAATTTTGTCTCAAAAATTGATTTATAGATGTCTAATTACTATTTTGTCCCATGTTATACCAAAATCAAAATACCTTATTTAAGTTTAAATGAGGTCCAAAAGAGGGAACCTAAAACAAAGAAAAAAACACAATAGCTATTAATAACTTATAAAACGTAGCATAGAGAGGGAAAAATAATGAAATGGTTCTGTCTAGTAAGATCCAACATTCTTGTAAAATATAAAATGGTTATGTTTAAAAAAAATATTGAAACCCCACACTGAAGAGGCTTCCATAAAGGGAGTACGTGAAAACATTAGATTTTTGTAAATTTTGTACATTATCAAGCATGTAAAGTTTTATTTAGACAGACATGGGGCACTATAATAGTTTTTCGGATATGCTTTAGAATATATACTGAACGAGAAAGCATATTTTGACCCGCTGAGATGTATGAACTTTAAAAAACTTCATTTGTATAATAAAACAATATTTCAACATTTGGTGCTCATTCTTGTCCACCATCGCTGTCGTCTGTATCTACTTAAGATTCTTTGACGGAGATGTTCTGGCACACTGAATTACATTTGCAACCATCAGTGCAGGAAAAACCTTGTTGGAAATATGTGCATCGTCGATTCGTACAGCAACTGATAAGCAACAAAAGAGCTTCAGATGCAGGTGGTTTGTCTATCCAGTGAATAGACAGTGTATTGTCCTTGATATCCCACCCATGTTTAGCTGGAGACGGCAGACAAACATTTGCAATAAGAGCATCTTTCCATAATTTGGTTTGATAGTTTTCCCGCTGAATGTGTTTCACTAGTGCATCCTTTGTTAGGGGCAATTGGTGGCACTGCACATTTTTGGCCTTACAGAACAAATAAAACCTAACATCATTTATGTTGTTCAATTGAAATCCATACACTGAACACAGAAAGCGTTCAATACCATTAATTACACATGCTGATACTGCAAAATTATCTCCTAGTTTAGACAGAATTTGGGAAAATTCGGCATTTTTTAACATGACCTTGAATGCTTTCGGTTTTCCCTTACCGGACAGAGCACTTACACTGTCACAACCTGATATTGCATGCAAACCTGGTAATGCAATGCATGTATCTCTTCCATAGTTATGGCAGATTGACGAGATATCAACAATTCTAGATCTGGCAGAGGTTCCTGTCAGGATAAAAAGTTTTGCATCAATTGAAAGCTGATAATAGCAAGCCAAAACAAAGACATCAGTGTCGGGAGATTTAATTACAATGGATGTTTGACCACTACTAGCGGAATGTTTGGCATGAAGGAACATTATAGTATCTGCCTCCACATGATTGCTATTTAAATTCGGAATTTCAACGTAACAATGCCGTCAGAAACACGAATCTCGTGGCATAGATTCCCGTGAGCAACAAACACTTGTTTTCCTACAAGTTTGTCCTTGTAGCATTGCTTTGACCACTCACCAAGAAAAAAATCTATAAGGGCAGTTTTGTTTTCCCCAACACTGAGGAATTTTTTCCATTGTCTGGGACACGGTTGTGAAGGCCTTGTATTTTTTGTTATTATTTGCCTTGAAGCAGCCCTCTTATGTCTTTCAATATCTTTGATAGAAATGTCCGGATACTGATCCCCTACGACGTCAGTGCGAACTGTTGGTTTTGCCACATGCAAAATAGAATTCAATACTGAATTAGCCAGCTCTTCGAATGTGTCAGGTATCTTAGTTAGAGACTGTATAGTAGCTATAATATCAAAGATCAAGACACACGATTCAGGAAGATTTTGAACTGGATCAACATTTTTTCCAATATACCACTTAAAACTGACTTATTTGTTTTCACTAATGATCCAGATGTTGTTGCTATTGACCATGGAATAGGACCGAATTCGTATTCTAATACTTCTTTCATATTTAGATGTCTAGATTGAGCAATGACCAGCATTCTTGCAAACAAATTGTGGTCGGCTTTGATCATTGCATTTTTTTCTACTTTAGTTGATTGCACGGTTTTGTTTTAACAGCAAATGTTTGCAAGGACATCTTTTTTGTTGTGTATATACAGAAAAATGTATAAAAAATAGCTTGAATGTATAACAAAATTGATCAAAAATCATAAAATACTTTCAAAACAAAGACTTTGTAACCAAAGTAAATGTAAAAAACAGCAAAATGTTTATAACAATTAGAAACAAAAAGAAAGATCAAGAAAATGTAAACGCAAGGAAGCCGTCAAATAAAAATAATGACAATATAAAATGATCTATGCAAAAGCAAAAACTCTTAAAAAAAAAAAAAAAAAAAAAAAAAAAAAAAAAAAAAAAAAAAAAAAAAAAAAAAAAAAAAAAACATGATGAAATGGTTAATACAGAAAAAATGTATCAAAAATAGCTTGAATATATAACAAAATTGATCAAAAAGTTTCTTTAAATAACAATAAATGTACATAAAAAATATAAACCAACTAATCAAAGACAGAAGTCAACAATAGCAAACGGCGAATCGAGACAGGTCGAATACACAACAGAGAAAAGTATCGAACACACCGACCCAACACGCCTCAGATTTTTATCTCTTTATCTAAGTCATTTTCCTCACAATGTCGACAATTAAATCGATTCTATATACAAAACAAAGTGGATACAACACAAAACAACAACAATATTCACTAAAGTCTATCTCGTAGAAGCGCACAGTGAAAGTCTAACCACAGTCTGATCAGGGGATGTCATATGGAAAGGGGATGGAATCGGCAAATAAGATGCTAGAAAATGGCCGATTTCACCATTCGATGTATCTCGGGATTTTATAATAAGTAAAGGAATTCTCGTCCAGTTCGCGTATATCGAGAAACTTTTAATTGGATAGTTTTTTGACGTATTTGACGTGTGTATGTTAATTTAGAATCGACCGAAATAAGTCGGTACATACCGAAGTATAATTATAATATTCGGAAAAGATCGTAGGAAGTTCGACAATATAATTATAGAAAAGTGGGCGTTGATTATATAAATAAATCCAAAAGTTCTTCAAGGTAGGTATATTTAATTTAAATAATTGCAACTATAATATTCATAATAATTGCAATTACAACATTCTTATAAATATGAACCTAAAAAAAGTTATTGTTTAATATTGATAACAATTTCAAAATATAACAATTAAATGCAAAAAGTTGAATTAACACTATTTATTGGGGAAAATGCTGTTTAAGGAATTTTATTAAAGGGAGATAATCATAGTACTGTATAGTATTATAAAATTACTACTGAAAAAAATGAACCAATATAGTGATTAACACAGTTTGTCTATAAGCTTATATATTTGGATTAAGTGTTAACTATGTTAGATATCTACGCACCATTAGTTGTTTACAAAATACACTGATATATACCCATTACATACATAGTGTGGTGGTACAACACTTTGTATCAGGTCGAGCCTGTTGTGTGAACCAGGATTACTACGAGTCGCGAAAGCGACGAGTTGTGATGCGGTTAGTTCACGCAACAGGCAAGACCTGATACATAGTC
>MJUT01018739.1:0-11685 GCA_002080005.1 Gigantidas platifrons | reverse complement strand
AGTAGCTGATGTCTAGTCTTAATGGCACAGCATTTTATCCGAACTCTCAGTTAACAGTGATTTAACCTGAGTAATGAACGTCAACATCCATGTGACGAGCACATCACAGAAACTACAGAAACTGAAGCAACTGTCTATCAATCTGTCCACAAAAATGCAACATTTAGGTAGTCTTATATATTACCCTTTCTAACGGTCTTTTTTTATTTTCTGAACTTATATAATTTCTTCTTTTTCTGAAAAACAAGTTATTTTGATACTGGCAATGGCAATGAAGCCAAATAGTATTTTTGAGTTTTAATGTACATGCATATGCCATAAAGATTTGAAAATAATACTCGGCCATATACGAACACGATATGCTTACCGTAAATATATGATATATTTCTTTATGAGAATAAGTCGTGTTCAATGTTTTTTTAAGACTTTTATGATTTTAAATTGTATAAAAGTGATACATTTCAGTTCATTATTTAATTTTTTTTTCAGTTGCACTAAACAATGAAACGATAGCAATGTTAACATGTATTATACGATCCGCTTTCCTTACTTCGCTTCTTTGATTTCTTTCTTTGAATAACCTTCCGGCTTAAATTTGCTCAATCCTCCATAACTGGCGGGAGCTAAAAGGTTGTAATATGTCGACTCCATGTTTACAACAGCCCCCCTTCGTGGTGTCATCCTCCCTTTTAAAAGTCGACCCAGTTCTGGACTTCTTTCCGTCTGCTTCTTGGTGTTTTGGGGAGTACGTTCTAATAGGGGAGGGACTCCGTTGTTGCTTGTGAGATCTCGGTGATCTTTTCGTCTGACTGGTGTATCTCCATCGGTCCTCGTGACCAATGAAATCTTGTGGCACATTTGCTTCTCGTAAGGCTTCTCCGAATGTTTCCCATCCTTGTGGGTTGAAATATTTCCTTTTGCACAGCACGTCGTTGACTAAATCCACCACGTTGCTTCCTTGAACGGTTTGCTCCTTGTATTTCAGTTTTCCTTTCTCGTTCCAGCTAATGTCGGGACTGTTCTTCATTTTTTAAACAATAGTTGTGCCTTGGCCTTCATTGTTTTTGGTACGCTTTCCAAAATTTCGTTGTCGATCAGGTTCTGTGTCTCGGGTTTAGGCGTGACTGCCACGGGTCTGGGTCTGTAATAGTCGTGGACGTTCAACTATCGCGTGAACGATTTGTCGTATAGCTTGAGATGTTCGTTTGCCGACAGGTCTTCGGTCTACTCTTTCTAGTATGGTTTGCATCTTCTTATCCAATGTGTCCATGACTTTCACGCGTTGTTCCACTGGAGGTTTTGGACGCTCTCGAGTCTGGTGGTATCAATTTATTAAGGATAGTTCCTTCATTGAAATAATGTAGAGAGCAACGGTGCTACTACAGAGGAAATCGGTGCTAGTAGGGATCCCAGAAATCCACCTTTCCGTAAGACCGCTTTCTTCTTTTTGAGAGAGACCAACTGCAATTTTTCGACTAGATGTTGGACCTGTTGAGACAGTGTGCCGGTTCGTTTCTGGTATTCGGTGTACACCGTTTACATGCGGCGTATTGTTTTATCTGCTCGTTTCTTGAACGGTGTACGCCAGGTGTACACCGAGTTACACCACTATAAATTGAGCGACGTAGTCGGCACTTTTTGTAGTGTGGCATTTTTTGTTTTTCATTTATTATTCATTTTAGTAATCTTTATTTAGTAAGGGGTCGTCGTGGCCGTGATCGCATGGTTGTTGGATTTACAGCTACCTATGTAATCAGTGCCTATCCCCACTTATGTTGATAGTTCGAATCTCAATCAGGGTGAGGTGTACAACATTATGTGATGAAGTTTGTCAGTGACTTGCGACAGGTCGGTGGTTTTCTCCGGGTACTCCTGTTTCCTCCTCAAATAAAATAGACCGCAACGAAATAACTGAAATATTGTTGAAAGTGGTATAAAACAGCATCAAACAAACATTATTTATTTGGGTAATACATCCATATAGGTCAAGCAAAGACATATAATAAAAGGATAATTATTTTAATAGTTCGTTCATTTATTTTAATGCCGCTGAAAAATACTTTAAATTCAATCAATTGATCAAATAATGTAATGTGACACCGAAAACTCTCCATAAAAAAACGTGCAAGCTTAATTTTTATTGGAAATTTACTAAACAGCTGTTATTTAATATTTTTTTCTGGTTATTTTCCAATTTACCGTCATTTGTATACAAATATTGAATTAAATTGTCGTTCATTACAGAGACACGATAACAAGAAACATGCTCACGGTGGCCATAGTTTTCTTATTGGCGGTTTTTCTTTCGCAGTAAGATGCATACTGTTTTCTGTCTATGACTATGTCAAAGGGAAAGAACACCATTAATACATTTTTTGTATAATTTCACAAAGAGGGGGAGGCTTAGGCCATAACAAAATAGTTTATCCCCGCCTCTTTTTATTGAAGTGCCTGTACCAAGCCAGGAATGTGAGCGCTCATGTATTTTTCTGTTAGTGGCATCTATTTTGCCTCTTTCTACGAATTTTTTGGGGGGGATTTTGGAAATATTCCGACAGCGTGGTATTTTTCGTTTTTATTTTAGTACAATCTTACGTCTCTAGGAGAAAGGGGTAATACTAAAAGCCAAACGAATGAATAAGAATAAGGTTTCTAAAAAAACAAGAAAAAAAACATATATTGTTGTGTTAATTTTCCTCTATCTACCATTTTTCACACTAAAAAGATAATCCAGTTCCTATATTTAGCGATGGAAGATATTCTTGTTTTGGACCGTTTGAAAATTTAAAACAAAATATGTTGCATATGGCTGACCGCTAAATGTAGGGAAATTCATTTTATCTGTTTCTTCCCGGGTTAAATATATTATTGCTTTACTAAAGCCTTATCACCTAAGTACAATTTTCTAGTTGTATTGATCCAAATCTCTCTCCCCTCCTAGTGAAATGATGTCCTACACAAAGTGTTTTCCAGATACTTTTGTGGGAAATATGTCAAATCCCACCTATTTTCGAGTACAACGTTGGTTTAAGAAATATTTGAATATATCAAAACGGCAATCAGCTGATTTGGTTTATGGTGTTTAACGCGAATTTAAACAATATTTCAGTTATATCGTGGCGATCAGTTTTATTCGAGGAGGAAACCGGAGTGCACAGAGAAAACCACCGCACCCTGTCGCAAGTCACTGATAAACTTTATCACATGATGTTGAATCGGGTACACCTCGCCAAGAACGGGATTCGAATTCACAACTTTAGTAGAGATAGGCACTGATTGCACAGGTAGTTGGAAATCCAACTACCATGCGATTACGAACACGACGGTCGCGATTAAGTAATAGATGGGTTAAAATCTCTATGTGTTTATGCAATTAGCCCCTATGACAAGGTGGCTACTGAATCTGAAAAAGGGCAGACAAGACAATAACCAAACGAAAAGGGACGAAATCTACAAAACGTTCTAAGAGATAAGATAAAGATCAGACTTTTATTTTTGAATTATCGACCCATATGAGCATAACAATCACACATCAAATAAAGTTAATAATGCAATAAACAATAATCAATAATATTAAAGAAAATATAAGGCAGTACACAGTATTGAAAATGATTCTAATTCAGTAATACTGTTACTGGGCTCGGCCCAAATTCCATCCACTGTACAATGGGAGATAACTCTTTAACTTCATATATAATTTATTTATAGAAGCCGTAAATCAAAGAAGTACGGAATACACACTGGCCAAAAGAAAAAAACAAAGGGCAAATAACGCGTAAATCTTGAACTTTATACGTGATTCATCTATCATTAAATTGTTTATTCGTTTTTTTCACAGATTGTGTCTATAAAGGACATAGTATTGCTAATGGTACTGTATCTAAATTAATGAACGAATGTCTTAGATGTGGGTGTAATGGTGGAGTCTTAACTTGTTGTTCGTAAGTTATATTTAAATACTTTTGCAATGAAATAAAGCACACTGCCGGGACGGTTTCAAAATATCATAGACAAATCGTAGAAATAACGGCAATATCAATATCCCTAGCACACACACAAACACACACACACACACACCAGGTGCGTAGAAAAGGGGGGGGCTCACTTATTTTTTGGCAAAAATGTAGAAATAGCTGAATTACACTTAGCAGGAAAGTAATACATACTCAGTTACCAAGGAGCTACAAAGTCAAATAGGTTTTAATTTATTTTTTCCCTTCATACCGTCCGGTCCTCTGCCTAGTAAAGCTTTCTTCCTCCCCCACTTTTCGGTCGACGCTTACGCCTCTATATATATATATATATGACCACTCTCTTCCCTGCCTTGGTTTAGACACTTCAATGCAAACAAATATTTTAAAGTGGCAGGGTTGAACTAATTTTATGACCTCAAACCTCCCCTTTAAAAAAAACTGTTTTATAGAAAAAAATATAAATTCCGACCTGGCCGTTTTCAACGAGAAATTATAATAAAATATGAATAAGATATAACAGTTTTTTCATGTCCAGAACATCTGGCCCCAATGAAAAATGTACCCGCATTTAAAGCTAGGCCACTCTTAATGGTGATATTAATAGACAATAACAGTGCATTGACTTGACATAAAATCGATATACGGATGAGGCTGAGAATCGGAATTTCCCAGATTCGTGCTGAATGCGTATATCAAATTTTATGTCAAGTCAATGCACAGTAATTGTCTTTATGCATTTTTGTACTGCAATCATTAGTGACATTAATGGTTATTACTACCAATATTCAAATTATTTAAAAAGTTAGTTACCCCCAAGAGGCCCCAACTGATTTCTAAATGTTATTAACGGTCAGTGACCGTTTATCACATGTAAATATACTGTCAACACATTTTGACTGCTCAAATAGAACGATTGCAGTATGAAATTTAGTTCGATGTTTGCAGATGTTGTTCCTGTGTATGAGATTTAAAGGCATACAGGCCATTATTTTAATTAAAAAAATGTTTCCCAATATAAGACCTAAACTTTGATTTAAAAAAACATAAAAATATATTGCAGTTGCAATTTTTCATAGTATCATACGTAAATAGCCTAGAACGAAGGAAATACGTCGCTGTTTGATTTTCTTTCATCCAGAAAAGAAATCAATGCTGACCCGCCCAATATTCATATGACCTTACAGTGAACTCATTCGGAAAAGCGTTTGTGCATGTGTAAAATTGTTTGTTGATAAAGAAAATGTCGCATGTGCAAAAATCGAATCGTGGAAGAACAAACATATTGACGGATTTCTCCAGGATCAAATTTCATAGATATATTTCTTAAATTATATTAATTCTAATGAATTTACATGCAACATGCTTAACTCATCATCCACCCTCAGTTATTTATAGCTTCTCGGCAAACTTCGGAACTGCAGCCGATTCATAATTAATCATTAGTAATGGTGATTCCACCAACAGACGATGCTAACAATCGAATTATTTTCACTAATTACGACATTATAACCGATTTTTTAAATATGGCTTTTTGTCCAGAACATTTTATTAGTATAAAACATCGAATATTGGCGACTTTTAATATGAACAAAAAAATCAATTCCGACAGCCTGTATGCCTTTAACAACATTAAATATTTCAAAACAAGGTCATTTAATTCTGTCGAACATGTCAAAAATTGAAAGAACACGTAGATGCTGATATAATGTAAAAGCTGTATTGCAGTGTTTTCCAAATACCACTGAACTATAGGATTTTTTTATGTACTACAAATCATTACAATAATTTCTGACTGTCCTTTGTTGTTGCATGTGAACAAAAACGTATCTAATTCAGAGGGTAAATATACCCGCATTCAAAAGCTAGGTTACTCTAAGAGGTCATATTAAATATAGTTCGATATTTGCAGATGTTGTTCATGTGTTCTTTAAAAAAAATTACTTTAGGTTATTTAATTCTGTTCTGACGAAAATGTCAAGGTACGCCAAAGTGAGAAAACTTTATTTATTGCTTTTTTATACATTAAATCACATGCCGATTTAATATGTCGTGGGAAAAAAAATGGAAAATATTTCAAGGCCACACTGTAGTAGCTATAGGTTACATGTACATGTATTCTGATAACAATAATGGAAGGAATATCAAACGGCTATTCACTGACTATTATAGGACAATAGCAATTTAATTTTCTGCCGAGATGCCATCTATTTGCCGACACAAAGCGAAGTGAAATGGGGAAAATCAAATTTCTATTGTCCTAATAACCAGTAAATACTGGGGCTGACGTAGTCGTGATCGCATGGTAGTTGGATTTATAGCTACATGTGTAGATTGTTCCTATTACCACTTCAGTTGCGCCTTCGAATCCGGATCATGTTGAAGTGTAATCGTCTGAATGTCATAAACTTAAACAGTAGAAAATATAAGATAAAACAACAATATAAACATCGGATGGCAACAACTATATGCTTAGCCAGATGTAACTATTCCTGTCCCATTCTTTTGACCAGTCATGAAGTATATTCACAATACCAAATTAGAAAACATGTCGAATCGCTAGAAATTCGAAATGATCAACCAATTCATAATTAATGAATGTATAAAGAGATGGCTTTATCTTAGTTGTCTAGTAATTTTGGTTCAATATATAGACAAACAACCCCCNCCCCCCCCCCCCCATCCCCCTAAATGAAAAATATCGGATCAGAAAAATCATTAACTTTAATTCATCTTTAATTCAAACATCTCGTAAGCAGTGGATGAAGCAATGTTGTTTCTCCAGAATGGACAACTAACTATAAGAAAATATCTAGATACTAGTCGAAATAATAGGTGAAATTATCAGTACCTGTAGTATTTTTTTTATTTCGAGTTGGTTGAAATGTAAAAGTGGTAGGTAATATATGTTGTAATATAATTAAAAAAAAAAACAACAAAAAAATACCACAAATTGTGACAGCTCCAAAATTTAATATAAAAATCGTAGACAGAGGCAAAATGATTTAAATCGGTTCCCTAAAACAAAAATACATGATGGCTAACCTTCCTGGTTTGGTACGTACGTGACACAAATACATGATCACTAACTTTCCTGGTTTGGTACGTACGTGACACAAATACATGATGGCTAACTTTCCTGGTTTGGTACGTACGTGACACAAATACATGATGGCTAACTTTCCTGGTTTGGTACGTAAGTGACACAACCGCATATATCTATTGAACTCTTATATTAAATATAAAAAAAAAAAAAAATCATAAAACACGTGGTGTTATTAAAATAACAAAATACCTGATGTAATCGGTCTGAAAGTAACAGGAAATATGAAAGTATTAAGGTGGGGCTCTATAGAGACACGACGAACAATATAATTATTATCAATCATTCAAAGGGTCCGTCGTCGTCGTGTTGGTATGGTAGTTGGGTTTATTAATACCAATGCAATCAGTGTTTATCACCAATAATGCTGTGAGTTCGAACCTCGTTCATGGCGAGGTATACTTGACGTAACATTATGTGATACAGTTTGTCAGTGACTTGCGACAGGTCGGTTGTTTTCTCCGGGTCATCCGGTTTCCTCCAACAATAAAACTTACCGCCACGACATAACTCAAATATTGTTGAAAGTGGCGTTAAACACCATAACCCTAACCCTCAATTATTTAATGTTTTTAGAAAGTAACAATAGCTAAATATAACTGCGAAAAATCCGAATTGGTCTCGACTTTAATATAAAATAGACTAAGCACAGCCAATTATAACTTTAAACACGAAATTTACTTTTGGATGAAAAGCTTCAAAATTGTGATGCATGACATAGCTTTCTATTTCAATATTACCGTTATTTTCTATTGTAGAATTGGAATGAAGATTACCAATTATCCGTCATATTGTACAGTAATACCAGATGGGCCTTGTCATGAAAAGGTTGTTATGATTGATGACGAGAACCAGCCTTGTACTGGTCCAGTTGGTGCTGTTGGACGATAACAAATATTATCAAATTTTAATAAATGTATTTAGCACAAAACTTTCTGGTTTGGTTTGGTTTATGGTGTTTAATGACAGTTTTAACAATATTTCAGTTATATCGTGGTGGTCAGTTTTATTGGTGGAGGAAACTGGAGTACCCGAATAAGACAACCTCCTCTCGCAAGTCACTGCCAAACTTTATCACATATTGTTGTATCGAGTACACCTCGCTTAAGCGGGATTCGAACTCACAACGTTGGTGGTGATAGGCACTGATTGCATAGGTAGTTGTAAATCCAACTACTATACGATCACGACCACGACGGCCCCCACGCATGTTATAGCTTTCCATTTAGACATTGCTTTTATTTTATATTTAAGCATAGGAGTGAAGTATACCGATTATTCGTCTTCTCTAATGAGCCTTGTCATTAAGATGTTGTTATGATTGATGACGAGAAAGAGCCTTGTACTAGTCCAGTTATGGATGGTGGATGAAAACAAAAATATCAAATTTTAATAAATGTATTTAGCACAAAACTTGATCAAAACACAATTACAACTTTTATGAAATAACTTTTAGTCCGTATGTTTTGTAGATCGTTGTTTGTCCTTTTCCTTTTTTCTTTAGACTATGATGTTGTCTATCCTTCTTGATTTACGGGTTCTCATTACTCATCTGGTATCTATTCAAACTAATCTTGTTTGTTTGTGTTGCTAAATTTATCATTTCCTGGAGAAAACATTATGTGATAAATTTTGTCAGTGACTTTAGGTCGTTGGTTTTCTCTGGATCTTCCGGTTTCCTCCACCAATAAAACCGACCCCCACGATATAACTGAAATATTGTTAAAAGTGAGGTTAAACACTATCAACCAAACATCTTTTCTTATGTGCTCTTAACGTTCACATTACACTATTTAAGTAACATAATTTTGAGGTAGAATGACAACTGAAGTGCTCGCATGTTCATATATTTCAAGGTAGCTATTTATCCGGACCATATATTTGTTTTTAAAAGTGCCATCCACAAAAGGTATACAGTCAAACCTGTATTAAGAGGTCGTCTTTGGGTCAAGAAAAGTGGTATTTTTAGACAGGTGACCTTTTATAAGAGATTTAATTCATATGACATAGTACCATGAAGGAGCTGAAAAATGCGTTTTTGAATACAGATATAGTACTACCATGTATATTATGATGACCTTGAGGGACAGTACAATTAAACTTGATAACACTTGTCTGGTTTAATTTTTATTTAAACGGTTACAAGTTATTGCACGAGGGTCCACACGACGCTTCAATTATGTTTTATTTAATGTACTTATGAAAAGAAGGTTTAAACAGTGATGGTCATCAATTCCACCAATATGAACAAAAGGATTGAACTGTTTTTTTTTATTTTTCGTGTAACGTATGCATGAAAGGATATTGTGGATATTTATTTGTTTTCATCACAAACTTAAAATGTGGTTTTTAATTTTTTAAAAACCAGAGTAACATGATACGTGTTTGCATTGAAATTACATCCGCTTGGCACGCAGCATTAAAGGATAAGAGCCTAGACCTCATGGTTGTCTCGGAATCAGTATGTGTTCGAGTGGCGTAACATGAAAAACAATTGACTGTTTTCAGTTAGCTAACAGCATAAAAATCCAACTTAGTCTAGTACAAAAGGACATCATTATCTCACAGAAAAGTAACTAGTTCTCACTAATATCGTAATGATAGAGCTGAAAAATTGTTGACTTGGCACTAAAACAACAATCACTCATTCAATTGAGACTACACTATTGGGATTAGTTTTTTGTTTTTTGGTATTTTTTATTGTTTTTGTTTGTTTGTTCTTTTTTCTTTTTTTTTTCTTTTTCGGTTTTTGTTGTTTTGTTTTAGTTTTTTGGGTTTTTTCTTTATCTTTTTGTAGGTTCATGTAGTTCGGTAAACAGCAAACAAGGGATACTTTATTTTATGTCTAAATATGTTATTATCGTCCTTGTTTGTCTGTTTTATTCTATTGTTTATTTAATTAATCTCCAAGTCTACATTATATGTAATCATTTTATCATATTACCGGGTAATGACCTTTAAGATGACCACAATATCATAGTAAAACTTGTATGTATTATGTCCTGATATTACTTACTTATACTTAGTCCGTGCTATGCCTTATGCCACATAGGGCAATGACAAGTTTCCTCCACTCTTCTCGGTTGTTGGCTTTTCTTTCTACTGTGCCCCAGGTGTATCCTCTTTCCTTTATCTTTATTTCATTATCGATGGTGCGCGCCTCCATGTTGTTTTTGGTCTTCCTCTTTTTCTTTTCCCTTCTGGTGTCTATCTTAGGGCTACCTTTGTCATGTCTTCAGATGGTTTACGTAGAACATGACCAAGCCATCTCCATCTCTTTTGAATCAACAAAGTATCCATGTCCTTGGTGTTTGTGATGTCATGCAGGTCTTTGGTGGAGATTTTGTTCGGCCAGAATATCTTCATTATCTTTCTCAGACAGGTGTTATGGAAGCTGGAGAGTGTGTTGATGTCTTGATCAGTCATTCTCCAGCATTCTGAGCCATACAGGAGCACAGATAGTACACAGCTGTTATAAAGCTTAGGCTTGGTCTTCTTTGAAAAGGCTGTTGTCTTCCAGATGTTACTTAATCTGATGAATGCTGACCTAGCTTTTCATATTCTGACCTTTATATCTCTTTCAGCGCCACCCTCTGTTGTTATACAGCTTCCTATGTAATTAAAGGAGTCTACTGTATCCAGTTGTTTTCCTTCTACAAATATGACTGGCAATCTCTCTGTGTTGAGTTGCATTAACTCTGTTTTCTTAGAATTGATCTAAAGGCCAATCATTCTAGCATTTTCTTCCAACTTTCTGGTCTTTTCCTGCATATGATCTTCTTTTGTGATACTAGCGCTAAATAATCAGCGTAGTCTGTATCCTCTAGTGTGGTACATAGTGTTCACCTCAGTTCGGTGTTACCTTCTGTTAGGGTTGTTCTCATTACCCAATCAATGGCAATTATAAAGAGTACAGATGACATAACACATCCCTCTCCTGATTTTACAAGGAAGATAGTGTTAGCTTCAGAGTTGATGGTACATGAGAAATTTGTATAGAACTGCTTGATGAGTTGCACTCTCTTGCTTGGTAATATTAATATTGGGCTATAAAGATAAGCTTTTGGTCAATTTTGAAAACTTATCACGCACTGTCCGGTCTTCTTAAATTTCCACCCCCCCCCCTCCCCCCTAAACTGCCCGTGACAGGTCAGTGTCGATTTGTTCTGACGATGTGGTATTTTTACTTTGTTTTGTATTTATTTTATTCTTTATTTGTTTTTGGGTTTTTTTTGCGTTTTTGTGTTTTTTAAAATTTATTTGTATTTTGTATTTCATTTTTATTACTTATGTATGTACAGAATATTAACACTCTACGGTCTAATAAAACTACGTATAAATGGAATTAATTAAATCAATTATGAACTAAATAACTCATCAAATATGAACAAATATTCATGTAATTAGTATAAATAACAATACTAGCAGTAGTAAGGAAGATAAAGAGGACTGTAGTATACTGATTGACTATTTCTCGCGTCGGTCTCGCGAGAATAAAAATGTTCGGGCGCTGAAATTTAAACCCGGATGTGTAAAGCCAACATAGATACGAAAGTAAATACTTTCATGAAAAAGATTTAAATAATACCAACTTTGTTTTGTTTTTATTAA
>MJUT01018729.1:7475-18758 GCA_002080005.1 Gigantidas platifrons | reverse complement strand
TAAATATAATTCTAACACAGCTTCGTTGCAATGCATCCTTCTTGAATTACGATTTATGTAAAGTTAAAATTTTATCAAATGCTTCCTGTAACTGTGGCGCATCATGTGAAAATTCTCACCATTTCTTTTTTGATTGTGACAAATATACAGATAATAGGGAAATATTATTTAATAGTCTTAACTGGCTACCTTCTAACATTAATATTGATGTAAATCTACTGACAAAAGGAAGTGATCTCCTAACATATCAAGAAAATACAACTATTTTTAAACATGCTTTTAAATATATTAAAGACTCCAAAAGATTTACAATTGTCTAAATGATCTAAAGAACCAACACACATCTCCAAAAGTATTTATTCTCTTTTCTTTTTTTTCGTTTTTTTTATCGTATATTGTCTAGACCTATGTTTTTGTATATAATCATTCTTTGTTTATTTAACTCTATGCTATTATATACATATTATATCCTTTCATTGCGCATGCTAATCCATATTGTAAATTATTGTATTTGGGAGAAGACTTCATAAGTTGGTAAAACTTGTGTCCGATCCCTATTTGTTATATTTAGCAAATAAAAATATGTTTAAACTAAAGAGAAACATCAATCTTTCTAGCCTACGCTTACCTAACGATGGGGTTAAAATACGACATAAAAATCAATCGTGAAAGTTATATAGACCATGGTCGTGTGTGCGTCTTGCAAAACGGAAAGATAACAAAGTAAAAAGTAATTAGTAAACTACTGTTTATCTACCCTAATGTAATAAAACGCCTGATAAACTGTAATAAACTGTTACATCAACAACACTAAAATACTTGAGTTTATGATTGACAACATACTTGCTATGTGATGGTAAATAGACATTCGGTATGCCAATGGGTGCTGCTTTTCAGTTCTCGCCGACTTGTTGCTTTATTCATATTGAGCATACTTCATACAAGGGTTTCTCAAAAAAAAAAGAGGAAAATAATCTAGCCCGGTTCTTTTAATTTCACATTGCGGCACAAGTATTAAAATTTTAATAGTTTTGTTTGTGGTATCTGTGCGAGTTTTCCTTCCCCTCAAATAACTAATTTGATGCAAGAGACGATAAACATCCAACAACGATAACCCTCTTGTTGCTATGGTTATATTTATTTCTCTGCTGAACTGATGAATTTGTTAATAGATTAAACAAAGCATTACCTCCGGCAGACTATTAACGGCGAAAAACCTTTATTTCTGAGAAAAATGATCATCACTTATTTTATTTGAATTCTGATGGAATTTATCTATGCACTTTACGACGAATTCAGATAAAACTATTGTCTGTTAAACTTGTCTATTATTACAGTTAGAATAAATAAGATCATTATTACATGATGGTTCCGTAATTTAAGTCTATTGAGAACTATTTGCATAATTTAACACTATATCAGATTCCCATATGACAGATCGAGTTCGTTGATAAAGTTAATTTTAGGAACGATATCGGTTTCCGGAAATAACAAAACCGGTTTTGATTAGCAATAATGTATTTTAGAACAATTGAAAATATCTTTCAGGTTACTATTAACAATTTATTACAAATCAGGGACATTATTATATAGCATCTAGGGAGGTTGTATATGCTGAAAAAATGCCAAAAAAAATATTATCTTGTCTTAGTCTTAAATGTAATTGTGTTTATGACATTGTACAAACGTTCACATCAACTATATGCTACTGTTTAGTAATAAAACAGACTACTGCAGTATCCATCTACATTGTAAACGTGAAAATCTAATTAAATACCAGTGAAGAAGTCCCATGATATATATTATCATGACGAAATAATATATCAATCAATCATTTATCCATTAATAATAATTTGTCTTGTTTTCCCCGACAGTAGGACTGGGATATGAGTGTTTAAACGCCACTTTCAATATTTTTTCAGATATTTCGTGGCGGTTAGTTTTCCAATCTAATTTTAAAACTGTCATGGACTCGGGTGGTAAACCCATTTGATCCTAAACTAATCATAAAGTTATCATTAGATGGCCATCTTGTATTGAACAGAGATTTAATTCTATAATCTAATAAGATCATAACCGTAAGTCATACTAATAATTGACACCATGATCCCAGGGGAAATATTTAAATGATCGTAACAATATTGTTCATGTATTGGAGAGACAACTATCCCAGTGATTGTAGCTGAGATTATTGTTCATGTATTGGAGAGACAACTATCCCAGTGATTGTAGCTGAGATTATTGTTCATGTATTGGAGAGACAACTCTCCCAGTGATTGTAGCTGAGATTATTGTTCATGTATTGGGGAGACAACTCTCCCAGTGATTGTAGCTGAGATTTCGTCACTTCTACATCTAAGTCTCTTTTGTTTATAATTAAACAGTTTGATTCATATAAGTTTTTATTGTCCCGCGAAGATTTGCTTTACATTGTTTCCAAACATCCTATCTGAAACAAATGTCTGAATTTGCAACTATTTCATCTTGAATTTACAATTGCTTTCATATGGTTCAATTCTGAAGAGAATATTATTTAAATATAATCTCATTGACACGTAGACTAAGCAATGACTTACGATGGTGGTCGTGTTAGATTTCTAAATTGATTTCCTGATCTATAGAAAAAGACCATCCAGTGATCATTCCTATTTTTGTGATAAAATTAATTAATTTTTCACATTTCACCAGATAAACAATTATTATCCTGCAATAGCGGACATCTTGTAAAAATATAGACATCGTTAAAGTCCAACCAAGAAATAGCAATGCCATGCTGACCAGTAAAAATATAAACATCGTTAAAGTCCAACCAAGAAATAGCAATGCCATGCTGACCAGTAAAAATATAGACATGCTGTCCAATATTAAATTATGCCCTGTGCTATCGACTATCTTTCATTGAGTCCAATATTAAATTATGCCCTGTGCTATCGACTATCTTTCATTGAGTCCAATATTAAATTATGCCCTGTGCTATCGACTATCTTTCATTGAGTCCAATATTAAATTATGCCCTGTGCTATCGACTATCTTTCATTGAGTCCAATATTAAATTATGCCCTGTGCTATCGACTATCTTTCATTGAGTCCAATATTAAATTATGCCCTGTGCTATCGACTATCTTAGATGTGAGATCAATTAAAACAAGACGTAATAGAGGACTATCTAGATACAATTCATTTACAATTTCAGCAATCACTTTTATAGTATATTCGAATTGAATTTCTCTAAAGAAGAGTTTGAAGATACCAAAGGGGTAATCAGAATCCTTAAATCGAAAAGGAACAGATAACACAATGAACAAAAGGACAAACAACGATCTACAAAACATATATATATAACTTGAGAATCTAACATACCCCCATAACGTCCTATCATACACTATGTTCTCCCGTTAAGACCATTGTAGAACTACGAATTTTACAAATTTACAAACTTTGTATAGAACATCAATGGAACGTTCAAGCAAAGTTCCCTTCAAATGTTGAAGTTGCTTCATTTTCACGATAGGATATCATGCTAAACGGTATTGTGATTTGGGCCATGTTTAATCATATTATGTTGTCACAGGCGATTTATTTTACATTTGCTTCTATTATTATATTTTAAGAAAAGTGTGAAGATGCGTAAAAAATATGTCCAATTAAAAGGTGAAATAAGGAAACAGTGGGTTTACACAAACATTATTATCATTGATGAAATTAGTCTGGTTTCCTATGAAAAATCGAAGAGGGGCATACAACACAATGACCAATAGAAAATAGGACAAAAGAACAAACAACACAGTGACCAATAGAAAATAGGACAAAAGGACAAACAACACAATGACCAATAGAAAATAGGACAAAAGGGAAAACAATGATTTACAAAACACTAACACAGAAAATTAAAGATGGAGCAACACAAACACCACTAGAAACCTAGAGTGACCTGATGTACTCTGGAATAGGTAAGTAGTGGCTGCTCCACTTGGTCATTGATTTCTGGTGTGAGCTCATCGGTCAGTTCTGGGTTCTCCTAGTTTAGGTATGTAAGTCACTATATAGCTGACTATTGCTAAAAGTAACGATAAATACCAATCTATTAACATTATGTCATATTTAAATGAATAAAACAAACATTATGGTGTAACAGGAAATGTCGGTATCATATGCTCCGACATTGGTCCCTGTAACGATTGAAGTATGTTAGATCAACTCAATATTGTAACACGATGATCGCATTAAACTATACATCACAAGTACACTCAACGCTCCTTGTTACCGATAAATTAATAGTTCATGTTACATTGCATTTGTAAAGGCTCGAAACAATCTTCTCTTTGTGAATGTTTGCAGTTTGAAACCAATACATCAAGTTAGTTTTCCCTGGGGTGAATTTCATCATTAAAATTCAGAGTAATGATGGCAGCCGGCCTTTTAATTTTGTCAACAATAATCAACGTGAGGAAGTTAGAATTGAAAAGTTATACCAGTTGGGAATATGTAAACGAAATGAAAGTCAATCTGTGTGACTGTCCGTAATGAATCATGTAATGATTTGGGGCTCAAATAGGGAAAAAGTTATGTAGAAATGTCAAATTTACGTTGCCGTTTATTGCATTACGCTTTATCTATATCAGGATTTCCTTGATAGAGGGTTTCTGCTACCAAACAAACTAATGACCCAAGGATTCCTATTGGTTAAATTGAAGTCATCACTTCGAAAGTGTTACGGTCGCCACCATGACTAGGTTGACCATTACGAAATATCTGTGTCACAAATGACCACGGATATGTTCCACTTGTCGTAAACACTTTCCGATCCTTTCCTCATTCATGACTTGTCACCGGGTTTGTAACTAGATTAAAACGACGGTTTATATGTATGTTTTGTAGATCGCTGTTTGTCCTTTTTATTTTTGGCCATTGTGTTGTCTGTTCTTCTTCGATTTACGGATTCTGATTACCTCCCTTTGGTATCTTCAAACTCATCTTACAATAGATCCCTTACCCACGGATAGTAAAAGATTGATTAAAGTCCACATGTTCTCATTTGAAAAATACAACTAAATTTATCAATTTTAAAACCAACAGTAAATCAGTCTCAAAGACATTGATAACCTGAACATATAACATTTGTATACCTGTATTAGTACTTTAACTAGTTACACCTGAACATATAACATTTGTATACCTGTATTAGTACTTTAACTAGTTACACCTGAACATATAACATTTGTATACCTGTATTAGTACTTTAACTAGTTACACCTCAACATATAACATTTGTATACCTGTATTTGTACTTTAACTAGTTACACCTGAACATATAACATTTGTATACCTGTATTTGTACTTTAACTAGTTACACCTGAACATATAACATTTGTATACCTGTATTTATACTTTAACTAGTTACGAATGAAGGAGAGAATATTGGTTTTATCTATTGTATCATTACAATTAACCTTTAACAATATTTGTAGTTCAGATTTTAAAGTCTGCTTCCATATACTACAAAGTACAGCTTGATTGAAAAGATTTTTGTCATATTTAACTTTATTTCTCTCCTTCCAAATATACCACTTTTGAAATAAAAATTAATGTATTTGATAGAAAGGCATGTTTGCCTCTCATATTGAACCCAAATATCATATATGTTTTTATTTATGTCAACTGTTCTAATATGCACAGTGTTTATTAAAAGTGTAATGTTTGATATGAAGCGGTTCGCTTTACTGAATTTAAAAACAAGTGTTGGAGATTCATTTTCAATAAAACATACACAATCCTTCTTCTTGGTGAATTAGAATAAAAAAAAAGATATATTGTATGATATCATTTCAAACTGGTGACATTCAGCGCCTTTTTTTCATACAAGGTGACAAGCAGTACTAGAAATGTTATACCGAGGTTTTCTGTACAATGTTTCAAATTTCATATTGTTGAAAGTGGCGTGTTAAACACCATAACCATAACAACTGAAATGGTGAATCAGGAACCTTAAACCGAAGAAAGACGGATAATACAATGTCCTAAAGGGGAATCAGGAACCTTAAACCGAAGAAAGACGGGTAATACAATGTCCTAAAGGAGAATCAGGAACCTTAAACCGAAGAAAGACGGATAATACAATGTCCAAAAGAAAGAATAAAAGGACAAATAATTATTTACAGAAAACATAAATTGAACAACATGAGACCCAAAACAACTGTGGCCATGTCTAATACACCTTTGTGTGTCATTACTGTTGAGCAGCACGAAACCCAAAACAACTGTGGCCATGTTTAATACACCTTTGTGTGTCATTACTGTTGAGCAGCACGAAACCCAAAACAACTGTGGTCATGTCTAATACACCTTTGTGTGTCATTACTGTTGAGCAGCACGAAACCCAAAACAACTGTGGCCATGTCTAATACACCTTTGTGGGTCATTACTGTTGAGCAACATGAAACCCAAAACAACTGTGGCCATATCTAATACACCTTTGTGGGTCATTACTGTTGAGCAGCACGAAACCCAAAACAACTGTGGCCATGTCTAATACACCTTTGTGTGTCATTACTGTTGAGCAGCACGAAACCCAAAACAACTGTGGTCATGTCTAATACACCTTTGTGTGTCATTACTGTTGAGCAGCATGAAACCCAAAACAACTGTGGCCATGTCTAATACACCTTTGTGGGTCATTACTGCAAAACAACTGTGGCCATGTCTAATACACCTTTGTGGGTCATTACTGTTGAGCAGCATGAAACCCAAAACAACTGTGGCCATATCTAATACACCTTTGTGGGTCATTACTGTTGAGCAACATGAAACCCAAAACAACTGTGGCCATGTCTAATACACTTTTGTGTGTCATTACTGTTGAGCAGCACGAAACCCAAAACAAGTGATATATTGGAGTAGAAAATTTACGAGTCATTTATATATTTGAAAGCTGCCTTCTGGACAGCAACATGTCTATATAGTCCTTTAAATGGGCGGTATTAAAGAAAGCATTGTACTTTTCTTTAAAATATAAAGATTTTAATCGGAAATGCCGATTCCTTCTCCTGAGCCTTAGGTATCGTTGTAGAATATCAATACTAGAAGGAAATATGGTCTAGCCATTGAAACAACAAGGGAATATCATTTCAATTAATTGAATGTGAAATACGTCACTATCAAGATCAACATGAAATATACCTAATTTATAAATCAGACATATGAGCATTACGACTAACAAAGAAACTTCTCTGTTACTGAAAGCTTTAACTATACTGAGCAAATAAAGTTGAGCAACAAATATTCTAAATTTTATATTATCAAAAATGATTTAGATTTCATTGCATAATAATAAATATATTGTCCTAACAAACAATAACAACAATAAAGAGCAACATGAACGTACAGAAAATCAGCAAGAACAAACTTTTAGATTTACGGAATGTAACACGTGACACATGATGAATTCACACAAAAATACACAATGTCAGTATCTTGTCCAGGTCCCGTTGGCAATAATGGTAGCTCTACATCTTGTTTACATGCCTCTGATGATTTTTTAGATCTTGTACTGTGGAATGGCGTTCCATTCAATAATGAGCACATTTTTCATTACCTGTAAAGACTCCAGTTGCTCTCAATACTCAGTCGACAATTCTGGTAAGAAGCCGTCAAGACTTGCTGTGATCCTGAACGTTATTCTCTAGGAGTTAGACGCTTTGGCCTACCGCCATTTACCGTCATTCCGACTTCCATAAACACTATTGTATATTTTAATTGCATAAAGAGATGCTATGTCAATAAAGAAATACAATCGGGTTATTATTTATCAAAAGGTACGTAGAGTTGTGAAGAAAAAAAAGAATTATATGGAGATGGAAAGTCTGTATTCAACATAACAAGAGATCAGGTACAAGTGTAAAGTAAAACACATACAATCTAGAAGATATTAAGTATAAATACCAGGTACTGAGTTTATCTTATTATTTACGTCACCAAGTGCATACTTTCGAAATGTATACGTATAGTTCCGGAAAATCTAAATTCAGTTTTATAGATGATATAAACATTACATAATTAAATTTTCATATATAAAGCATAAGATAAAACACTAGTTTTTGTTATTATAAAAGTACCCACTTCATATTAACATAATAAACGACCTTTGAGTTTGGGTTTTACAAATGCATTAAATTCATTGCTAAGCACCATTTCAGACAGATATTATGTTATTATAAATCGGTTTCTCTATCTTATTAAAAGTCATTTATAATCATCTAAATATTGAATCAGATTGAATCCTTGATTACTCTTCATATTTACAATTTATATTATAACAGTAATTTTAAACTAGATTTCTCATCCTGACCTTTACAACGTATTCATGCAGCCGTCAAATCTTCTCCAGCATAGACCAATTAACTACAATTCTGAGTGTGATGCCAATTAAGATATGATATTGTAAATTAAATCTTCATTTCAGAAAAATTGAGATTATACTTTCTTTAATAGATAGTGTTCGTTTGAGCTCTAAAAATAGAACAAATGAGATACATTCACAAAGGTCTTTATGGCGTAAATAAAGGTCGACAGACAAATCAAAAAACCATGAAAAGTCAAAAACTTTGTATTTGCTGTATGCAAACATTAATGATCGTACCAAGAAAAGGTGAAGATACAAACATTAATGATCGTACCAAGAAAAGGTGAAGATACAAACATTAATGATCGTACCAAGAAAAGGTGAAGATACAAACATTAATGATCGTACCAAGAAAAGATGAAGATACTAAAATCGTAATCAGAGTTATAAATTGAAGAAGACAGACAATAAATTGCCAAACGAAAAATGACAAATGAACAATAAATAACGTACATAACACTACACAGAAAACTAACGATTGAGCAACACGAACCCCACCAAAACCTGGGGTGAGATCTCATGTAAACGTCATGGAAACCTGGGTGAGATCTCACGTAAACGCCAAGGAAACCAATGTAATATTTCTTTCTGCTATATAAACATGATCGGCCATTACCTGGCTTCCAAACTTTGTATTGTCTATAAACAGGGTGGGTGGCATCGCCGCTAACGGATGGAAATTTACAGTTACCATTGAAATCAATAGCTATCACCACATAGAGATTATGAGTTCGATGTCCCTAAGACGTGGAATAGAATTAGATTCTACTTTAAGATGATATTGTATGTCAGTACTGTTACAGGTCAGTGAGGAAATCCCAATGGCATACCGTTGGATTTTTTCAACCAATAAATATTGACTTCCAAGATGTATATGAAATATTTAATCCTTAAGTACCCATGATCTATAAACAAACTGATGAATGTTAATAAAACATAGCAAACGTCAGTAACTTCATCAGTAAAACATAGCAAACGTCAGTAACTTCATCAGTAAAACATAGCAAACGTCAGTAACTTCATCAGTAAAACATAGCAAACGTCTGTAACTTCATCAGTAAAACATTCACTGACCCTGCTATGGTTCTGTCTATGTTTATGTTGTCAATCACTTTTGTGGAAACATGAGGTCTTTTTGAGTGGAAGTGAAATGGGGAAGGTTTTTTGTCGTTTGATTATTTATGTATTGCCGTTGGAGATCCTGTTATCAAGAAAGGAGGGTGGGTATCCCATTAACCGGTTTAGCCACGCCACATTTGTGTGCCTGTCCCAAGCCAAGACCTGGATTTCTAACGTTATATGTCGTGGTCGTGTTCAGTGAATTCAGTCAAGATGAGAGATGATTGTTTGCTTTGTTGATATTGGTGACCGTCACTGTTTAAACTTTCTTTTCATAATTATATTTATGTAGCTGATGTTTCCTTGAAACGTACCGAAAATGAACTACTAGTATCTTAAAGGACGGAAAAACAAATCTCTCAACGTATTGTAAAAGAAAATATTTTAAAGAATTGCAAGGCAAATTGTATTGACCACTTGATATTTCATAAACTGGTGTCCCTTGTTTGTTAAACGTTAAACAGCATATACCAAATCAGAACGAGTGATTCAATGTGTTCGTTTACAATTTGTACCCATTGCGATAATATTTACACAAAATATTTGTATAATAGTAAAGAAAGAGAGTTATAATAGTATAACAAACAAAAAATACGACACCGTCAGACATGTACAAAAACCCAACTGGCATATCACAGAAACAGAAACTAATGTCAAATTGACATCACTCTTTCTGAAAAACCACAGGTGATGTAATTAGAAGAATATGACGTAAACTCATACGTCAATTTATTTAGAAGAATAAATGCATTTAACGTAATATTTAGCGGTTTTTGTCTCGTTTATCATGGTGGTTTTTTTTTTGGTCATAGTTATGTAACATGTCTCAGGAAGTATCATTTATCAAGGATAATCGCTAATGAAGAAGATATTCACAATAATTAGTTTCCTAAAGTTTCTGTGAATATTATGCTTGAATATTCTTAGTTCATTCATTAAAGTGACTCATTTCGATCATATAAACACGATCTATAAAACAGTAGAGCTGATACCACTCTAAACACGTATGATTTACTGGTGGCAAATTTTGTATTCGGTTATTAGGGTAAACCTTTTTACTCTTAACTTACAATGTTGTCATAAACAAATGATGTATTTCTTGTGTTCGTTGACACTCACCGTGAACATACATGAAATATTCATCATTACACACCTTCAATGCTGTGTTCTGATCGTCATATGTAACACTAATGTCAAATGTCGGTTTTGTATTTGTTTCCAGAAAAATGATCAGTCAAGGTTTTTATTACATTCCTGTTGTTCAATCGTTTGTTGTATGTGTAGTGATTTATAGATCATTGTTTGTCTTTTTGTTCCTTTTCCTTTCTCCATTATATTGTCTGTTCTTCTTCGAATTACGGCTTCTGGTTACCCCCTTGGTATCTTCTGGTTACCCCCTTGGTATCTTCTGGTTACCCCCTTGGTATCTTCTGGTTACCCCATTGGTATATTCTGGTTACCCCCTTGGTATCTTCTGGTTACCCCCTTGGTATCTTCTGGTTACCCCCTTGGTATCTTCTGGTTACCCCGTGGTATCTTCTGGTTACCCCCTTTGGTATCTTCTGGTTACCCCCTTGGTTTCTTCAATTTGTTTTAGTAAGTAACCACTGAAATCCATTAAAGTGCAGTTGCAATTGATGCACATACACAATATCTTCCTTTCTTTGAAAGCCAATCATTTGTTAAATTGACCATTGATATTAAGTTGTAACTTGAAGAACTTGATCTCACTTCCAGTTCTGTACGAGCATGTCCTATTACACCTA
>MJUT01018699.1:6488-31005 GCA_002080005.1 Gigantidas platifrons | reverse complement strand
GGTGGACGCGCCCGTATTAATGGCAATTTGTGCATTTGATTCATCCCACACAATCAAGGGATCCCACTTCCATAATAAATAAAACCCTCAAATAATTAGATTACTTCTGTAAATATATTGTGAATATCATTTGATACAGTCCGTGTAAAAATGTGTAAATATGACGATATGAAACTCATTTTGAATTTGACCATTGACCTGTGTAGTAACTTTTATGATATAGTAAACTTTTATTTTGCGTTTCAGAATTATATACAAGCATAGTACGTACGTTAGTTCACTGTTATAAAATATGATTTCCACCGGACATTGAAGACACGACTACGCATATTATATCCGACAGTTTATGAATCAGATTCCGGAAACTAATTATTACACTGAGCCCCACTAAATATCCAACACAACACAACGTGTTATTTATTCAGGAGTGAGTGATTGTTGATTAACACCAACTCAGCAATTTGTCACCTGTATCATGGCGAGAACAAGTTTCAATGAAATGTGGTCTGCTTTGTACAAGACCCAACACGCTTAGTTGTATTTTTATTGTGCTAGCTCACTAAAAACAACAGTCCTCGAATAGACATGTCACCACATTATCTTGATTCCGAAACCAACTGGTATTTGCTCTTTCTCCTTAAAGCTGCGTGCTTAGCGGAAGAGCAACACATACCAATGTAATAGTCTTTGGTTTGTCTCGCACGCAAACCATTACACCACAGATGCGGTTCTGTGATTCACTTATGTCATAACAGAATGACCGTGATGTTCACCGATGCAGTTTTGTGATTCATTTATGTTATAAGAGAATGACCGTGAACATTGTTTATTATCTAATTAATAGTTTTAATATTTCATAACTGGTGGCATGATGTTGGACAGATTGCAGTTCCTGGCCGAAACATGGCTACTTGCTCCTAGCTTTAAGTAGTCACTACAACAATTCTAAGATAGTATTCACAAAACTGTTTTTCGCTACGAAATATCCATATCGCCAAATCACTGCCAATGTTTTAATTGGGTTTGTCTATGAGTAACACAGCGGGTTTTTTTGTGAAACAAGAACTACATACTCTTCGGGAGCACTCGGTGTCACCCCTAGTTTTTTGTTTGTTTATTTGTTTTTTTATTTAGTGCTCATCGTGTTGGTTTTCTGTGTTTTTGGTTTGCCCTTTTTGTTTTCTCTAACATTTATTAGCAAATAGCAAAACTCGTATTACGGTTTGGCGAAAACTATTGATGCAATTGAAATTTAAAGCTTATATATCAAATTTAGTGTACTTATGGAATAATTTCATCTGGTACGATCAGCGTTAAATGATAAGAAAGCCAAGGAATGTAAGAATCTTTAAGAGCTACAAAATCAGAGCGCTGAAATAGGATAACCAAAATCGGCTAATGAAAAAATTGATATTTAATTAGTACATGACACGCTTCTGGAATAAGCTCATCCGATACGATCAGATTAAAAAGATTCGAAAGCAGATTAAAAATTAAGAATTTTTCAGAGTGCAAGTAAACGAAAGGCTTTAAACAGGATATCCAACATCGGTTAAGGTGGCCTATGCCCGGCGAAGGAGAATAAGAAGAGAACCTGTTTTGATAATGGTTACATTGATTAGAAACTGTAAATGTCAATAATAAATACATCCAATAAGCAATGTCAGTGCCTCATCTCTGACTACCATCGGAGACAAATAGCCCACCAGCAGAGGTATCGAACCATTGGTAGTAATGTCACCAATGCCTGGAATAGAGAGAACCTTAGTTATAATTATAATTACATTGTTTAAGATCTGTGAACAGAATGCGTAGACCGAAAAAGAACAGACAATAAAATGGTCAAAAGAATAACTACAAAAGAACAAACAAAGATCTACAAAACATACACATAATACCCGATACTAAGGATCGAGTAACACGAACCCACTAAAAACCGGGGGTGACTTCATGTGCTCCGGAAGGGTAGGCAGTTCCTACTCAACTACGCAACTAGCGGCACCCGCCATGGTAATCTAGTTACAAACCCGGTGACAAGTCATGAATGAATGAACAGTGTAATCGACTTATTTTTGCCTTCCACTAATTAAGCGAATTCGATATGAAAATGAAGCTATTATTGCTGCTCAGTATATTTAAATTACTTAAATTGCTCATTAATTGATACACATCCACATATCAATACATAGAATCAGTAATGTGCTCAAGTTTTGTTAATTGAAGATGTTTTTTATACACGTTGTGAGTGTATTGGTTTCTATCGCTGCAATTTGTTATGGAATTGAAGATTCGTTACAAAATGCCACAACACAAATGTTGTCTATGCCGCTACAAAACGACATAAACGCGCAACTCTTTGCACAAATTGATGTCAATTCACTGAACAAAGAACTGAAAGCTTTCATACAGCAAGAGGTTGAAAATGGGATTAAAACGGCCATGACGAATTTAGCCGATGGTATTGTTAAAAAGAAATTGGATGCAATAACACCACAGCTAGAGGCAAATTTACAACAGAAACTTGAACAGGCTAAAACTGACCTACAAGGTTTGTTACCCAATTACTTATGTACATTAACTGAAGAAGTAGAACAAAAAACCTTAACGCTTATTGTTTTTATGTCTTTGGAATCAGTTTTTATAATGTCGCAAAGCAATTAAATGGAAAAAAATACTACATCAAGCAATACCCAGCAACGTAATTCAAATTTCCAAATGACGCCATTCATTGGCTATATAAATAATTCAGTGATAAAACTCTTAATATATTTTAATTCGCACATGCGTACTGTCTGACAAATTAATGACATCATTTCTGTACGATTTCATGTATTTATACAGGACCGTGGTACATACAAGTATTAAAATATTCGTTATGCTTCTTCATATATTCATTTTTTCCTGGATAAAAAATAATAGATAATCACTTATATATAGTTATTGACTTGTATGAATTGTCGCATTCTGTGGACGTAGATGCACATGAAAGCTGGCGACATTGACACCTGGTTACTTATTTATTAATTTTTTTTAGCATTTCGCTTATTTATGTTGCTAAAATCGAAATGAATTCAAAATGGAAAATGTCAGTAACTTAATACGTTTATTAAGGTGAATGTTATTGGATATTTTTTTAGATGCATGTTAATGCAAACATCTTCATGTCTTATGTTGTGCACATAATTGTAATTATTTATTATTCAAATAGAAAGGAGTTGATACATGGACTCTATACATTTAACCATAATGTTCTTATTCTAGGCAACATTGGTACAACGTACATCCAGTGGGGACGGTCCTCCTGTACTGCTGATGACACTGACATAGTATATTCAGGTAAACATGTACAAAGTGTTGATCTATATCCCTGATGTATGAACGCTCGTCACTCTAACGATTCTTCGATAATTTCTATTATTATCAACATTTGATTATATTTTGTTTTGGTCTTATATCATTTATGCATTCTTTTTCTGCAATTATGACACATGTTTTGTGCATTTATGTTTTCAATGCACCATAAAAATGTAAACAATGAAAACTAGGTCAAAACCATATTGAAAATTGATGTGCATTAAACTTCGTCACCTTGCGCATGTCCTAAAGATGTGACGTATTACCAAAAGTTTTTAAGGCCAAAAACTATTAATACATTGTTTAAATATGGACTAATGTTTTTAATTTATTATTTATGTCACATGTGCTTAAAATGATAATAAATTGTCTTGTATTTTACTGTTACAACTCGATGTTTTGTCTGAAAAAAAGGAGATTTCTTTTGTGCTATGACAACTACTTGAAATAACAAATATAATTTTACAAGCTTTATAAATAAAATAATAAATTTCTTTTATTTCATTTTACATATTTAAGTAGGTTTTTTCCTCTGATCATTTAGTTATACTTTGTTTCAACTCGGTAAAAAAAATATTAACAGCACGTTTTCATTACAAATGGCGATAATACGTCGTAAGAACAAACATATTTTAACGAAAGTCGTAATAGTAGTTGCCTAATATTTTCCCACACGCAAGAATCGCGTGATGACAGATGAAATCTTCATTGTAAAGATAAAATGTAAATAAAAAATTGAGGACTCATGTTTTTGGCATTAAAAGAGTATCAAAAGTGTCAGAAGAATGGAGTTAGTAAAAAGTTGTGAAACTTGCATAGGCTAAGAATGTAAAGGAGTATTTATTTGGTTGAAACGCATCTTGACTTTAATCACGGTCAGTGGTGAAAATTGACGTCTGCACACTAACTAGCGTGGCGAATGTGTGGATACTGGACGAACACAGGCCTACACGCGAAAAACACAAAGGTGACGAAGTGTTATGCATGACGAAATTAGATGAATTGACGAAATTATTTGCCAATTGTTACAAGTTTTGTAGGATCATAATAAATATACGCGTTTCTGTGATAACATTCATCAGGTACGCTCATAGTCAAAAGATTTGAAAGCCAACTAATTCTAAAAGTCTTTGGGAGCAAGTTAACCAAAGGGTCTAAACAGGATCGCAAAAAGAAACGGTCAAGGTCGACTATTCATGATGGAAGAGTACCTTGGTTAATTGAACTGTAAATTTCATAAATAATAGATATATCAAATAAAACATGTTAGTGTCGAAACACTGACTACTGTGCATATAATACCCTCGAGGACTAGCAACTAATTCGGCTAAGGCCACCTATGCATGGGAAAGGAGTACATTAGTTTTATTGATAAGATGTTAAATAAATGATAACAGTTATTCGCCCGATTCTTCCACCAATAAACGGACCATAGCTATGTTAGTGAAATTTTATAGAAAATCAAGCTAGAAAATGCATAACATAACCGTACCCGCAATTTGTCCACTTCACAAGATGGAGTAGAAACGATTTGAAAATATTCTTTCATCTTCCATCAATCAGACAAACAAATATCTGAAATTCACAAAACAATGTCATAAAACTTACTGGCAGCATGTATGTTTTCTTCAGTTCTCAAACATAATCTCCAAACAAACTGAATCATGAGGTTAGTCTCCCTAATAATCGTTTATTGTACTTTAATTGCAGGGTTTGTTGGCGGATCATCGTACACTGATACTGGTGCTGCTGTCAACTATCTGTGTCTCACCAATGATCCACAATGGGGAATTTATGACTCAAAAGTCAATCGCCACCCACTCATCGGTGGGGCTTTGTTTCACGTTTATGATATTACAGTACCGAATTCGCCGTTTGATTTCGACAAATATGATCATCATCAAGTTGCTTGCTCTGTCTGCATGAAAAGAATGAGAGTATCAACCATAATGATTCCTGCACGGAATAATTGCTATGGCGACTGGGTTAAGGAATATAATGGGTATTTATATGCAGGTTATCCTACGCATGCAGCAGCCTCAGAATATATATGCATGGATGAAACTCCCGATGTGCTTAACAAATCTTCCACATGGACTGGAAAGAAGTTACTGTATCCTGTCATTGTCAACTGTAATGGAGCAATACCTTGTCCTCCGTATGTTAATGGAAGAGAGGCTACATGTGTTGTTTGTTCCCGTTAGACGTTAATAAGTTGAAACCTTACGTCTGCTGAAGGAAAGGAAAAAATATATAAACTACAGATATACATACAAGTACTAATATATCCTTTTATTCACTTGCATTTTGGTTTTGTTATTATAATTTCTAGAGATTGTAATGCCCAGTAAACGCATCATCTAATATGTCACGGAAAAAGAGAATAACATAGATGGCGTCGGAAAATCGTGCCTTAAAACAGACCATCAACGGTTACCCCAATCAAGCTATTGCTCAGTGCGAGCTTCTGTATGATGTCCTTTACTTGTGAGAAGCGTGCTATTCTCTCTTCATGAGGTCAAGGCCATCATTTACGTTACGTCCCCGATGGAGCGGTTTTCCTCAAAAGGAAGAAACGTGGGTATAGTCCGGTTTTCTAAAAATGGACGAACTGCAGCTCGTAATGATAATTGATAGGAAAGAAGTGGCAGTTGATGGTCAATTGAGAGAGAACATATTTTCCGATCTATTCATTACCACCCCATTTATTTGTTGTAATTAAACATCAATTAGTAGTTGCATCCTAATGTAGTCTGTATATATGGTTTATTGTTTTTTAAGCTTGTTTTCTTCGCGAATATAACAGAAACATTAAATAACAATCAATCAATCAATCGTTTGTGTTTGTTTGATGTATTGTGCCAAATGTTGACCGGATCTCTGAATTGTCTATTTTTGATTGGAGGTCGGTTTTACCAACGTTTATTTACATAGCCGAAATCATACCACATTTTTACGAGCTCTGTTGATGCAATACGGGGAAGGGTTATGGTGCCTAACGCCACTTGACGCAATATTTCAGCTATATCGAGGTGGTCACTTTGTTTTTTGGTGTAGGAAACCGGAGGAAACCACTGATCTGCCGCAAGTAACTTTATCACATAATGATGTATCGAGTACACCGAGATTCGAACTCTTAAGATTAGTGGTGATAGGGTGATAGGCACTGGTTGCATAAGTAGTTGTAAAGCAAACTACCTTACGATTACGACCACGACGGCCCTTGATGCAATGAAAAATGTATATATTCAATTTGGTGAACACGACGCGTTTTTTGAATAGCCTTCATCGGGTACGTTCAAAGGCAAATAATTGGAGCAACCAATGCTTAAAAATATTTTGGGAGAAAGAAACCAAAGGGCCTAAATAGGATAGCCACAATCAACTATGCTTGCAGGGTGAGAACCGTAGTTTTAATTATAATTATAATATGTTCGAGCTGTAAATTTCAATACTAAATAAATATAGAGGTAACAAAATTGGGCATTTAACTTGTGTAAATTGGCTGGTACAATGGCATTACACAACAGTGGGGACGATACCGGAAGGCAGTGACAATGGCTAAGAATAGTTTGAAGATACCAAAGGAGTAATCATAATCCGTAAATCGAAGAAGAACAGACAACACAATGGGCAAAAGAAAAAGTACAAAAGGACAAACATCGATCTATAAAACATACATATAAAACTAAAGATCGAGAAACACGAACCCCACTAAAAACTGGCGTGAACTCGGGTGCTTCAGAAGGGTAAGCAGTTCCTGCTCCACTATTGACATCCGTCGTGTTAATCTAGTTGCAAATAGTGATAAATCATGCATGAGGATAAGACCGGGAAGTGCTTACGACAAGTTGAACATATCCTGGGAATCGACTTATGCTATTTTTCGTTTTCTACTTGATCGAATACAATATTAGAAATAAGTGACCATTTCCGCTCTTTAACTTCCTCTTTAATTCATATTGACTGATGCACACATCCATATGCTAAAACGTAGAATTAGATCTGTTCAACATTTGTTAATTAAAGATGCGCTTCATACACGTTCTTGGCGCATTGATTTCATCCGCGGCAATTTGCTATTGAATTGAAGATTTAGTACAAAATGCTACAACATAAATGTTGTCTATGCCGTTACAAAACGACATAAACGCGCAACTCTTTGCACAAATTGATGTCAATTCACTGAACAAAGAACTGAAAGTTTTCATACAGCAAGAGGTTGAAAATGGGATTAAAACGGCCATGGCGAATTTAGCCGAAAATGTTGTTAACAGGAAATTGGATGTAATAACACCACAGCTAGAGGCAAATCTACAACAGAAATTTGAACAGGCTAAAACTGACCTACAAGGTTTGTTACTTATGTGTATTTAATAAGCAGTAGACAAATACCTTGATCTTTGTTTTCTTAATTGGAGTGAGTGGGTGATTGGTGATTAACGTCAATTCAGCAAATTTTTCAGCTGTATCATGGCGAGAACAAGTTAATTTTCAATAAGATGATAATGAGGTCCGCTTTGTTCTAGTACAACATGCTGAGTTGGATTATCAATAGTGTTTGCTCACTGATACAAAAGTCCGTGGGTAGACATGTCGCTTCACTCGGACAAATTCTGATTTCGAGCCAACCAGTCTTTGCTCTTTCTCCTTAATGCTGCGTGCTTAGCGGAGAAGCGACAAATACGAATGTTGTAGTCTTTGGTTTGATCGATCGGGGATATAACCCACGATCTGCCTAAGGAGAGCACGCTAACCATTGGAATCAATTAAGAAAAAATCATGGGAGCCAGCATGTGTTTTGAATTTTAACATTGGTTGGCGGATATTAGTATTTTGTTCCGAGCCAGAGTCAAGGGATAACATTTACTAATATCCTCCAACCCATGTTAAAACTCAAAACACATTCTGGCTTCCGTGATTTATTTCGATTCTGATATGTCTAAGAGTACAAATATGATAGTATGCTTTGATTTGAAGACGGTAATTTATATTTACGTTTGTGGACAATGTCGCACACAAGTTATGCTGCCAAATTCAAGCAGACAATAATTCATCAACATGTACATTTACGAAGGGAAAGTCAGTCACATGCAGCGACGCATGTGCTAATGAGATTATACCCAATCGATAAATCACTCGAAAGCGAAAGAAGCACGTCATGTTAAAATTATTATTCTAATATGACGCCGTGTTATCGTCAGTTTATATAATACTCAACAACAACACTTTTAGCGCAAACGCGGTAATGTTTTCAATTCGGCTATTCCGTGTACCCTCCCGCTGTGAAATTACAGTGACGACCGAGTGTAAACAAACAAAACACCGGCATATAACGTATTTTTAAAGTCCTTAAAAAAAACCAACATAATTTAAAAAGTTTCTGTATAAAAGCCTACAAGGTCGTTTCGGTGAGGTCATACACAACAACTACACATATAAATTCCGGAAATAATACTTAAGACAACCATCTATCGACTTTGACTTTTGTAATTTATCGTCATCCTGTGACGTAGTTTACAAGGGACGCTGGTGATATTGACACAAGTTGGTTACTGATTTTTTTCTCGATTTTTTGAGTATTTTACTTGTTTAAGTAGCTAAATGCAAAATACCATCAAATTGGAAAGTATCAGTAACTTAATTACATCACCGTATAGTTATCGATGAAGGAAAAAGTACTGTAAACAATACATGAAGGTTAGGTTGTTATTCATGCGTGACACACATCAATGGAATGTATGTGTGCGTACTGGGAATCCCCAAAGGTAAATTCAATGAATTTTAAAAACAAATGAAAAAAATATTATAATATTATTACTCACACAATATAGAGTTTGATTTAATATATGTGCTCAAATTGCGCCGATTCCGTCATCATATGTGAAGGGGGCTAAACGGAACAGCCGTTGTATGGCGGATTCTAAGGTGTCCTAAGGTCATAAAAATTACCGTATTTTTCCTATTAGAATCGAAATAAACCATGGCAGCGCTCGGGATTAAATTCGATTATAAAGGCCCAGCCCATGGTTAAATGAATATAACACAATGGCTGCCATGGATTATTTCTTAATTATATCACAATGAAATGAAAAACGAAAATTATTACAGTCTGAACAGTTCCAAACTCCAATTGACATATCGTAGATAGATGCAAGAGAATGTATACACGATTGCTTATTTTCCTGGATTGGTATACATGTAGGCACGTAAATTACAAACAAGGTGACGGGGTCAAACTAGTTTTCGCGGCCCAGCCTAGCCCAATTAGTGAAATAATGCGATGATGTACGTGTTTTCCACCTGTGAGTAAAGTCCCAACCCTCACATCATTCCCTTATCAGAACAAAAACGAAGCGCCCTATTGAGGAGTTGTGTATTTAGCTCGTTCCGCACAATTCACACAGTCCATTTCGGAGGCCTTATTCCAATACCACGGGGTTATCTCGGCGTATAAGAATACTCCTTTTCCTTTAACATGAAAACAAGTAGGAGAAATTGTTTTGTACGTTATATACTTTTATTGAAAGATAGTCAACAGAAAGGTTGATATGAGCTTCAGTACATTTTTATTGGTAGATATAATCCAACATTTTAATGACGTTATCTACCCGTTGTAAAACATGACCATGGCGGTAATCCTTAACAAAAACAAAATTAGTTTGGATCCACTTGAACATAATGTCTGAACAGTTCCTAACTCCAATTGACAAATCGTAGATAGACGCAAGAGAACGTATACACGACCACTTATTTTCCTGGATTGGCATACATGTAGGCACGTAAATCACAAACATGGTAACGGGGTCAAACTCGACCCAACCCACTCCTATTATAAGAAAGAACGAAGCGCCCTATTTAGGAGTTGTATATTTAGCTCGTTCCGCACAATTGTCGCAGTCCATTACGGAGGCCTTATTCCAATACCACGGGGTTTTGTCGGCGTGCGACATATACTCCTTTTCTTTCAACATGAAAAACAAGTAGGAGAAATTACTTTTGTACGTTATGTTTTTTTATTGAAAGATAGTCAACAGAAAGGTTGATATGAGCTTCAGTACATTTTTATTAGTCTATATAATCCAACATTGTAATGGCGTTATCTACCCGTTGGAAAACATATACCATGGGTTGGCATACATGTAGGCACGTAAATTACAAACAAGGTGACGGGGTCAAACTAGTTTTCTCGGCCCAACCCACTCCTATCAGTGAAATAATGCGATGATGTACGTGTTTTCCACATGTGAGTAAAGTCCCAACCCTCGCATCATTTCCTTATCGGAAAAAAAAGAAGCACCCTATAGAGGAGTTGTGTATTTAGCTCGTTCCGCACAATTCTCACAGTCCATTTCGGAGGCCTTATTCCAATATCACGACATTATCTCGGCGTGCAACAATACACCTTTTCCTTCAACATGAAAAACAGTGGGAGAAATTGTTTTTGCATGTTATATTCTTTATATTAGGTTGATTTGAGCTTCAGTACATTTTTATTAGTATATATAATCCAACATTGTAATGGCGTTATCTACCCGTTGGAAATCATTTGCCATGGAGGTAATGATTAACAATAACATTGATATTTTGGATCTGCTTGAATGTAATGCAGATGTGTATCACCGGTGATTATAAGAAGACCATCCATTGCATAATTGACATTTATGAAGTGTTTCCTATAGCTAGCAATGATTGGGATAGTGAACTATAAAATGAAATTACAAACAATATGACCAACCAGAAACTCACACGAACCTGCACACAATCTGTTTTTTATTCATAACTGGACCCCCGTGTACTTTTAAGTTATGCCGTTTATTACTTGTACCAACTTAGGTGCCGTCGCAGTCGAGATCATATGGTAGTTGGATTTACAACTACCTCTGCAATCAGTGCTTATCATCATTATGCGTTCGTACCGCGTTCAGGCGAGGTGTACTCAATATAGCATTATGTGTTAAAGTTGTCAGTTAGTTGCAGCAGATCCAGGATTTTCATCGCGCACACCGTTTCATCTACTAATAAAACTAACCGCCACGATTTATCTGAAATGTTGTTGAAAGTGGCGTTAAACACCATAAACCATACCAAACCTAAACAAATTACAGATTAAAATATCTTAAATATTTCATCCAACCGGAAACGGAAACTTGTATTGAACCTCACATACCTGTATTATACCAACTTACATATCTCACATACATGTATTATACCAACTTACATATCTCACATACCTGTATTATACCAACTTACTTACCTCACATATATGTATTATACCAACTTAAAACACTTGAACATTATCCAAGTTTATAATCTGAAGCATACATACCATCATTTTTGGAAATTGTACATGCACAGGTGACATTCATTACTACACTGGAAGTTTTGACATGATTAAAACACGATTATATATCCGGTGACGACCAAGAATTATTTCCGTACTCTATTAGAGGAGTAAAAATTATAAGACAATGACAAAAGACAAGGTAACAACCTTATCCAGTTTATTTCGGTATAATAAAACAATTGATTACTACATAAGAAGTCAATACCGGGATATGACGACCTCTCGACATGTCACTCTTGGTGACCTGATCTGACCTCGGTCGTTGGCCTTGGTCAGATCAGGTCACCTTGAGTGCCAAGTTTCGAGGTCCTCATATCCTGGTATTGACTTCTTCGGGAGTAATTAATTGCATAATGTGTCCGCTAACCAGAAAATGGAAACTAGAATTACTCAGGACGTGCTTATAGTTTTCTAGTAAAGTAGAAATAAACAATTTTGTAGATAACTTTACAAACATAATTCTTGTGAAGTTTGGTTTCAATTTGCCCCGTTGTTTTAGAGAAGATAAATCAACATGTGAAATACGTATGCACAGACGACTGGCGCTAAGTGATGCCAAAAGCTTCCATGACCATTTGGAGATTTAAATGATTTGAGTTTTGGTGTTAAACGTCACCTTCAGCAATATTTCAGCCATATCATGGACACTAGTTTTAGTGGTGGAAGAATCCGGAGTACCGGGAGAGAACCACCGACCATGGATAAGTAACTGGTAAACCTTATCACTGGCGGCTGAGAGCAGAGTGTACCTTTTTTGTAATATACAAAGCCGGCGCGAACCCACGCCTCATTGGTGATAGGTTTGTATGAGCTGTTAGATAATCCAACTGCCTGTCACATTGAGCCATCAGCACCCCCCTTTCCATGACCCTTTGGTTCTGGTGGACTGAAAACCATATGGATGAGGTACTAATTGTGTTCAGAACATTGTATTATTGTCTGATTACTTATCATTTGAGTAGAAAGTAATTACGGTATGATCTCTTTATATTTTTACCGTAATGCTTTTATTTTAGACAACATTGGTACAACATACATCCAATGGGGACGGGCCTCGTGTACTGCCGAGGATACTGACATAGTTTATTCAGGTAAAAACGTGCAAAGTATCGATCTTGGTCATTTTCTGGGGGATTTTCTGGGGGTTTTTTCAAGTACCTTAGCATCATAAAGCACATGGTAAGTACGCTATACAGATGAAACATTGCATAAAGCGAAATTTAAAACAGCACAGGATGAATGGATTGATTGCCTATTGGTTAAATTCCAACCAGCAGTATTCCAGCTAGATTCGGAACGGGGAAAAACACTAATATATAAAAACTATATTCATTGGTCAACCGAGTCAATGACCATTGACTGCCACTGTAAATGTATGAAGAGTTTGGTAGGGACAAACAATGTAGTATTTTGCAGCGACTGCATTGCACCTACTCTTATTTGAAATCGAAAAATAGATTTTTAGCGTGCAGGGAGTGTGACACTCCACACTATTGACAACGGTCAGGCTTTCCATAATATAACCTGACAGCCCCCCACCCCCACCCTCATCGAGTGGTTTTCCCCATCCGCCAACATGGAACGAGAGGAGTAGCTCTATGAGTTTGAGCCATGAGAATCCTCACCAGTTTCCAATAGAAGATGGACTAAAACACGATTTGAACATGTAAATTTATCTTTCTGCAAAAAAGCATGCTGACAGCAAGTTACATTGATTTTATTTTCAAACATAATCGACAAATAAACATGAGTTTAGTCTGCTTTAGAACTTGTCATTCATTTAATTGTAGGATTTATTGGCGGATCATCGCACACTGACACTGGTGCGGCTGTCGACTATCTTTGTCTCACCAATGATCCACAGTGGGGAATTTATGACTCGAAAGTCAATGCCCACCCATTCATCAGTGGAGCTTTGTTTCATGTTTGGGATTTTAAAGTACCGAACTCGCCGTTTGATTTCGACAAGTATGATCGTCAACAAGTTGCTTGCTCTGTCTGCATGAAAAGAAGGAAAGTATCGACCATAATGATTCCTGCTCGGAACGATTGCTATGGAGACTGGGTTAAGGAATACAATGGATATCTATATGCGGGTCATCATACACATGCAGCAGCCTCGGAATATATATGCTTGGATGAAACTCCCGATGTGCTAGGCAAATCTGCCACATTTAATGGAATGAAAATACTGCAGCCTGTTATGGTCAAATGTAATGGAGCAATACATTGTCCTCCATATGTTAATGGACGAGAGGCTACATGTGTTATTTGTTCCCGTTAGACGTTAACAAATTAAAATATCACGTCTACTGAAGGAATGGCAAAGTAATAAAGACTACACACATGTACTAATATATTTTATTATTCACTTGCATTTTGTTTTGCTTTTGTTATTATCATTTCCAGAGGTTTTAATGGCTAGTAAATGTATAATATAATATGTCACAAAAGAAAGAGAATAAAATAGATGGCGTCATAAAATTGTGTCTTAAAATAGACCAGTAACGGCCACTCAAATCAAACTACTGTTCATTACCAGCTGCTGCAAGAGGTTCTTTATTTACGAGGATCGTGATATTTTCTCTTTATGATGCACTCATTTACGTCGCGTCCCTAAGCGCGTGGTTTTTCTCAAAAAGGACGAAAAGAGAGCATAGACGAGTTTCGAAAAAAAACAACAACAAAAAACAGACAAACTTCTACAACTCGTAATGATCAAAGGTAGGACAGAAGTGGCTATTGATGGTCAATTGAAGGGCAGGATTTTCCGATAAGATATTTGCTGTAGCAATTTTTACTTTGGGGTACACTAACATCTTACAGCATCCCATTAGGGGTCAAGTCGTGTAACCTTTAATTCATCTTTGGCCAACATGACAGTTGACTATATTGACAAATTGGACTACAGCTCTTGGTGTGTATTCGGTTTTGATACCTAGAATTAGTAGGTTGATCGCTGATTGGTCGGTTGAAAATATGAACACGTGACCCAATACGTTATCTCGTTTGATGTTAGTGTATCGCCAAAGATAAAGAAAATGAAAATAAGAAAACAGATACAATAAACATCTTAGATGTGTTCGTGTTACTTGATCTTTAGTTTTATGTGCATGTTTTGTAGATCGTTGTTCTTTTGTACTTTTTCGCTTGGCCATCGTATTGTATGTCCTTCCTTCCTTCCTTCCTTCCTTCTTCCTTCCTTCCTTCCTTCCTTCCTCCAATAAAGATCATCCCTCAGTGATCCTGAGTATTATCGAACTTGTATTAAGTACATTTGCCGACAAGGAGGCATGTGATCAAAAATGCCTCTCATAAATGTAATACAAGTATATACAGTTAAAACTATGATGTGAATGTCTATACACGAGCCAGCTCCACCTTAAACGTGTGGGAACTTGCTTCTTCGATATACGGATTGTTTTCCCCTTTGGTATCTTCAAACTCTTCTCGTACAACTACGATTGGAACAATCAAAGTTTCGTAAAGATGTACATGCAAATAAATCTAATTATCTATATATGCTTCGTTAATTTTTTTCTCGAATATTCTAGTGACAGAAAGAAACAACCAACAATCAATTAAGTTTCTATACTTTAATATAATAACAGAAAATACTTAATACTACAAAAATCAAATTGATAAAGTCCACAACTGGCGTGAATGTTTACAGTTTACATCTAGGAAACAATGTCATTTTCCTTTCCGAAAGTAGTTCGAATTCCTATTGAATTATAATATTATTTGGTTCCAATCCACAACATTTCCTAATTGTCCGTTGAAATTATTCATTATTCAAGTCACATTACTTCACATAAATAACTCTTATCCAACTACAATGCTAGCAATGCTATCAATTTCAGCTTTTGTTTTTATAAATCTCAAATTTCTGACTGACTACTTTCTAATTCGCTTGCCTTCATATAGATGTGTATAAACATCTAAGACATGCAGGCGTGACTTGTCTCTGTTTGTCCATATTTAACACTCAAGGTCAAATGTTAAAATATTGCAAACAACTATTCATATTTTTGGTAACTGACTGCAATCTTATCTTTCTCTTTGTCAACATAAAATATTCTCCATGAATAAATAATACATCAAATTTATTAGATATACATAACACATGTACGAAATAAGTGTAACTGCCATGCATTATTAGGAAGTTTCATGTGCGATTAACAAGCAGAAAAAAATACATGTCACCATTTTGGCACTTTGCTCGGTAAACACTTGTTCTGTATTCAACCGACGACAACGATGGAACTACTTACCCTTCGCGAGCAACGGCTTATCCGTTGTTTTTGTTTTGCTTGGCGCCCACCTTTATATTTTTCTGTGTTGTGTTTTTATTTTGTTTGTCTATATTCGATGTCTTATGCCGGATGTTGCCCAATCTCTGAATTATCCATTATTGATTACCATATCAGTTTTCTCTAGCGGTTATTCACAAATGGCAGAAATCATATCACAATTTTACAAGCTCTATTGATGTAATATGGGTTATGGCTATGATATTTAACGCCACTTTCTGTAATATCGTGGCGGTCAGCTTTTGTTGGTGGATGAAACCGGAGTACACGGAGAAAACCACTTACCTGTCACAAGTCACTGACAAACATTATCACATAATGTTGTATCGAATACACCTCGCAATACCGGGATTCACAGCATTAGTGATGATAGGCACTGGTTGTATACATTTAAGCAGTTGTAAAGCGAACTACAATACGATAATGACACAAGACGACACCCTGATGCAATCAAAAATGTATATATTCCAATTAGTGTACACTGCACATTTCTTGAATAATCTCCATCAGGTATGCTCAAAGAAAAAAAGATTGGAGCAACCAATGCTTCAACATCTTTTGGGAGAAAGAAATATAGCGAAAAGCCTAAATAGGATAACCAACATCAGCTGAGGTCAACTATGCTTGAGGGGAAGAATCTTAGTTTTATTTATAATAACAGCATTTCGGATTTGTAAATTTCAATAATAAATAAAAATATCGGTTATGAAATGATTCCTCTAACTTGCGTAAATCTGTTGGTTCAATATGGCATTACACAAAAGTAGAACCGATACCGGAAATCAACGCAATGGCTAAGAATAATTTGAAGATATCAACGGGGTAATCAGAAATCGTAAATTGAAGAACAGAAAATACAAGGGGCAAAAAAAAAAGTACAAAAGGACAAATAACTATCTATAAAACATACATATAAAACTAAAGATCGAGTAAAACGAACCCCACTAAAAACCGGAAAGGAAGTCAGGTGCTCTGGAAGGATAAGTAGTTACTGTTCCACTAGTGACGCCCGTCGTAAGGACCGGTAAGTGTTTACGACAAGTTGAACATATCCGTGCGATCGTGGAATGTTATTTTTCTTTTCTCTACTTGACCGAATCCATTATTAGAAATAAGTGAACATTTCCGCTCTTAAAATTCCTCCTTAACTCATATAGTCTGATACACATCCATATGCTAAAACGTAGAATTAGATTTGTTCAACTTTTGTAAAGTAAAGATGCTCTTCATACACTTTCTTGGCGTATTGATTTCATCCGCGGCAATTTGCTATGGAATTGAAGATTCGTTACAAAATGCTACAACGCAAATGTTGTCTATGCCGTTATAAAACGACATAAACGCGCAACTCTTTGCACAAATTGATGTCAATTCACTGAACAAAGAACTGAAAGCTTTCATACAGCAAGAGGTTGAAAATGGGATTACAACGGCCATGCCGAATTTAGCCGAAGATGTTGTTAACAGGAAATATTAATATATCTCAATAAAATGAGAAAAAAAATACCACACTGTCTGAACAGTTCCAAAATCCAATAAACAAATTGTAGATACAAAAAAATGTAGATGCAAAAGAATGTATACACGACCGCTTATTTTCCTGGATTGTTATACATGTAGACACGTCAGTTACCAACAATGTGACGTGGTCAAACTAGTTTTCCCGGCCCAACCCACTGCTATTAGTGAAATAATGCGATGATGTACATGTTTTCAATATGTGAGCAAAATGCCAATCCTCACACCATTCCCTTATTAGAAAGAATGCAGCGCCATATTTAAGAGTTGAATATTTAGCTCATCCACCACAATTGTCGCTGTCCATTTCGGAGGCCTTTTTCCAATACCACATGGTTATGGCGGCATGCGAAAATACTCCGTTTACTTCAACATGAAAAACAAGTGGGAGAAATTGTTTTTGTATGTTATGTTCTTTTATCGAAAGATAAACTACGGAAAGATTGATTTGATTATAAGTACTTTTTTGCTTGTAGACATAATCCAATATTTTAATGGCGTTATCTACCCGTTACAATACATTTGCCATGGCGATAATGATTATCAATAATATTGTTAGTTTGGATCCGCTTCAATGTAATGCAGATGTGTATCACCGGTGATCATAATAGGACCGTCCATTGCTTAATTTGAAGTTGTGAATGGTTCCCTATAGCTAGCAATGATTGGTATAGTGAACTATAAATTGAAAATTACAAGCAACAGTACCAACCAGAGACTCACAGGAACCTGTTCACAATCTGCTTCTATTTATTTCTGGACCCCGTGTACTTTTATGTTATGCAGTTTATTACGTGTACCAACTACCAATTTATGGACCGTCGCGGTCGTGATCATATGGTAGTTGGATTTACAACTACCTATGCAATCAGTGCATATCCTCACTAACGTTGTGAGTTCGTACCCCGTTCAGGCGAGGTGTACCAGATACAACATTATGTGATCAAGTTTGTCAGTGACATTTCTTCGGCCACTCCGGTTTCCTCCACCAATAAAACTAACCGCCATGATATAACTGAAATATTGTTAAACACCATAGACCAAACCAAACCTCAACTAATTTCAGATGCATATATTTTAAATGTTTCATCTAACTAGAAACGAGAAAGAAGGGAAATTAGTCAAGTTTGTATTGAGCCTCACTTGTATTATACCAATTCAAAATCATTTGGACTTCTAGTTTGAGATCAGAATATCTTAAATGTATCATCTAGCAAGAAACGGGAAACTAGAGAAATTATTAAATTTGTATTTAACCACCTCACGTATATGAATTATACCAACTAACAAATCATTTGGACTTCTAGGTTTAGATAAGAATATTTCTAAATGTTTCGTCTAACCATAAATGGGCAACTAGAACAATTCGTAAATATTGTATTGGACCTCGAATACATTTATTTGACTAACTAACAAGTCAATTGGACTTCTAGTTTCAGATAAGAATATATTCAATGATTCAGCTAACCACAAACAATTTTTGTGGATGACTTTACAAACATAATTCCTGTGAAGTTTGGTTCCAATTTGTCTAGTTGTATTAGAGATGATCAATATGTGAAATGTTTCTGGACAGACGACTGGCGCTAAGTGGGTCAGGGGGCCGAAAACCATATGGAATTGGTACTAATTGTGATAAGAATAATGTAATATGTTCTGATTATGTATCATTTAAGAGGGAAGGAGTTGATACATGGACTCTATATTTTTAACCATAATGTTCTTATTCTAGATAACATTGGTACAACGTACATCCAGTGGGGACGGTCCTCCTGTACTGCTGATGACACAGACATAGTATATTCAGGTACAAACATTCGCACTATCCATCTAGATCATTTTCCTGGGGGTTTTTTTCTGTGTTCTTTTCAAGTACCTTTTTCATAAAGCATAGAGTAAGTACGCTATAAAGATGAAATATTGTTTAAGGTGAAACTTAAAACACAAGATGGATGAAATTATTGATTATTGTATATTAAGTCCAACGAGCAGTATTTCAGCTATATTCAAGACGAGAAACAAAAATAATAATATATAATAAAAACTATATTGATTGGTCAACCGAGTCAGTGACCTTTGACTGCCACCGTAAAAGGTTGGGGAGTTTGGTAGGGACAAACAACTTAGTCTTTTGCAGCGACTGCAATGAATCTACTGTTTTTCGAAATCGAAAAATATCGTGCTGGTAGAGTGACACTCTTCATGTTGCACTCTATATTCCACGGTCAGGCTTTCAATGATATAACCTGACAGCCCTCCATCCACATCGAATGGGTTCTGGAACGAGAGGAGCAGCTCTGTGAGTTTCAACCATGAGAACTCTCACCAGTTCCCAGTAAAAGATGGAATAAAACACCATTTGAATATGTAAATTAATCTTTCTTCAAATAAATATGCTGACAGCAAGTTGCAATGATTTTATTTTCAAGCACAATCGACAAGCAAACCAGTGTTTAGTCTGCCTTAGTACTTGTCATTCATTTAATTGCAGGGTTTGTTGGTGGATCATCATACAGTGATACTGGTGCGGCCGTCGACCATCTTTGTCTCACCAATGGACCACAGTGGGGTATTTACGACTCGAAAGTCAATGCCATTCCATTTATTAGTGGAGCTTTGTTTTATCTTAGAAATATTAAAGTACCGAACTCGCCGTTTAGCTTTGACAAGTATCATAGTAAGCAAGTTGTTTGCTCTGTCTGCCTGAAAAGAAAGAAAGTATCCACCATAATGATTCCTGCACGGAATGATTGCTATGGCGACTGGGTTAAGGAATATAATGGATATTTATATACGGGTGATTCTACGGATAGCGCAGCGTCAGAATATATATGCATGGATGAAACTCCCGATGTTCTTAAACAATCTTCCAACTTTGATGGAAAGAAGATAGTGTCCCCTGTCATGGTCAAATGTAATGGAGCATTACCTTGTCCTCCGTATGTTAATGGACGAGAAGCTACACGTGTTGTCTGTTCCCGTTAGACGTTAACAAATTGAACCCTTACGTCTGCTCAAGGGAAAAAATTTAAACTACAGATATTATTCAATTTTAGTTTTTGTTATTATTTATTTCCAGAGATTCTAATGTCTAGTAAACGCGTAATCCAATATGCCAAGGAAAAACGGTGATAAAATGGAAGGCATCGGACAATAGCACCTTACAACGGGCCATGAACAAGTATTTCTAACTAGCTACTGCTCATGACAAGCAGCTACAAAAGGTATTTTACTTGCGCGACATTCTCCAAACATGAAGTCCGTAAGGGCATGACAATTCCTCTAAAAATGTAGAAGTGAGAGCATAGGCGAGTTTTCTGGTCGCAAAAACAAACTGCTGTAGCTCCTAATGATAGAAGGTGGAAAGAAATGGCTGTTGATGGTCAATTTGAAGATAAATTTCGAAGGTATCAATTACAACTAGCCCACTCCCTACCATATGCTTGCATACTTCAGGCAACCTAAGCATAAAACATTCACTTGTATGTCCATCGTATATTTTATGGAACATTTTTACCTGGTTTTCGTCGTGAAGATAGGTGAAATATTACCAACTTGAAGTTAAACAAGAATAAATTGATCTGCTTATAGCACAAAACCAATTCATTTTTAAAGAAAACGTTAGAGAATACAGAAGAGGCAATCTAAAATGATCAATCCAAAGAAATTAGCAACATAGTGTACAAAGACGAAGACAAAAAACACAAAAACACAACACACAATATGCTTTGGACATCACTGTACGAAAACAAACCCAAATAATGGAAATAAGACATGAAACCTCCTACAAACAACTGAACATCGTGTTTATGTGAAAATCGTTATGGAAATCACGACACGGAACTAAGAACGTTAAGACACATATTAAAACAACATGAAAGACTAAAAAGATGAGCAACATGGACCCCACCAAAACAACAAAACAAACGGGAAGGAACACATAAGTGCTCATTGTAACTAACAGCGTTTTGTGTTGTATGACTCAGAAACATCAAATTACAGGCCGCCATTTCAGGCTGCTTGTCCCACTTATCCCACAATCAACAGACAACAACGACGAATATTCAAACAACATATTATACAAACATCTAAGCAGGTGACAACCATACAATATATCTGTCCCACTGGATCTCAAAGTTACTTGTTAATACTAAATATTATATACGTCTGAAAATGAAACCAAGTTATATCATATAACTTGTTCAAAAATTTAAAATAAACTATGGTCCACGGTCAGACTTTCCGTATCATACCCAGACAACCCTCCCCCACCCCGACCCCATTGAGAGAACTCCCCCTATATATCAACCATGGAAGCTCTCATGAGCCGCCCTGGGAACCTTCACTAGTACCCTGTCATGAAGAGTTGAGCATTAAATGCATACAGGCTGTCAGAATTGAATTTGTTGTTTATATTAAAATTTGCCAATATTCCATGTTTAATACTAATAAAATGTTCTGAACAAAAAGCCAGGTTTACAAAATGTGTTATAATGTCGTAATTAGTGGGGGAAAAATTCGAATGTTTAGCATCGTCTGTTGGTGGAATCGCCATTAACACATGATTAATTATGAATCGGCTGCAGTTCCGAAGTTTTCCGAGCAGCGTGTGATATCTGCTATAAATAACTGAGGATGGGTGACGAGGCTATCATGTTGAATGTAAATTCATTAGAATTAATATAATTTAAGAACTATATCTATGACATTGGATCCCGGGGTAATCAGTTACTATTATATAATGGTATTTAGTAAAAATGACACTTAAAATCGGAAATACGTGATGAAATCAATTAAAACGAATCGAGTATTGCACATCCGACATTTTCTTCATCAACAAACAATTTCGCACATGCGCAAACACTTTTCCGAATGAGTTCACTGTCACATTGCATGACTATTGGACAGGTCAACATTGGTCTTTCCTGGATGGAAGAAAATCAAACAGCGACGTACTTCCTTCGTTCTAGGCTATTTACGTATGATATTATGAAAAATTTCAACTGCAATATATCTTTATGGTTTTTTAAATCAAAGTTTAGGTCTTATGTTGGGAAACATTTGTTTTATTAAAATAACGGTATGTATGCCTTTAACACAACAAAGATATGTATAAATATATTTATGTATACAATACATTTTATTGCGAAGACCAAAGAATTTGAATGATAAATGTTTACTCAGAAATATAAAAAATACCACACATTATGTAAATGATAATTATTCATTGTAGCATGTCGTTGCATATTCATTAATATTGTAATTTGACAGATTTTTCTCTCAATCCTTATATATAACACATCTTCTCTCGCATTGGATCTTTGTACTGAAATTGTTATCACACCCTCCATAACCAAACTGCTTGCACGTGTTGGTGTCAGGATCGTAAAAATAACGAAGTAAATATGCTCTGCATCGTCCTGTTCTACGTGGAAGGAAACAGTCTACAAAACAAATTTATACACGATTCATTCATTGCTACTTTTCTCCTCCCTCAGGCATAGTTGATCATAGCCGATTTTGGCTATCCTGTTTAGGCCCTCTGGTTTTATTTCTCCCAAAAATTGTAAATCTTGTGGCTTACCGATTGATCCATTTTGAGTGTAACTGATGAAGGTTATTCCAGAAACGCTTCATGTGCACTTAATTTGATATCTACGTTTTTTTTTATTTTCAAGACAAATGAGCTGTATTGCAGTTAAGACGGATATAAAAATGATGGCTGTGTTGTGAACCTCAGCACGAATGTTAATTTCAGCAATACAATGATATAATGGACAGGTACCGAAATTGTTAGCATGAATGGTTTATGGTGTTTAGCGTCACTTTCAACAATGTATCAGTTATATCGTGGAGGTCAGCTTACTGGTGGAGGAAACCGGAGAAAACCACCGCCCTGTCGCAAGTCACTGACAAACTTTATCAGTAAGACTACCTTCATAGTAGGTCCTGTCGTAAACGCCTCACTGAAACATATCTCTCGCAGTAAATACAACCAGTTGCAGTTCTAGAATTCGTATTCAATACTGTCAGCGAGATCCATTAACAACATAAACATGACATTGTATCTTCGCTGTTGAAGAAACAAATCCATAGTGATAGTCGATGGATGTAATGTGGTGGGTAAATTACGCGAGTCGCTTTAAGAACCTGAAACAAATGAGTTCCTCGTGTATGGAAGATTTCATGTTCCATGCAAATAAATAAATGGTACAGCTACATACCAATAGCTTGTTTAGACTAATTATCCGGTTTAACCCGGCCACATTTTTGTGCCTGTGTCAAAGCAAGGACCTAAATTTCCAATGTCATATGTCGTTGTCCCTCGTTGTTTGATGAAGTTGTAAAGGTAAAAGGTAAAATTCATTTAGGACAGATACCAACTAAATCTAGTGTAGTTTAAAAATATACAATTATAAAATTATATAAAACAATGTATCAAGGTTAAAATGCACTTTAAGTTGATATCCTTCCAAGGATAACCCATTAAAGCGTTTCCGCTTATATCCAATGGGGTCCTTTAGTGTATATCACTTGTATAATAAAAAAAAAAAGAGTTAAGATGTCGCATGGCACAATTTTAGTTGATAATATTTTAAAAGATATGGCTGTAATTAATTTTTAAGATGTTGTTTTATTTCTGTTTTGAAAGCGTTATGGTCTTTTATTGATTTTATGTTATTTGGAAGCGAGTTCCAATCTTTAATAGCATTGAAGAAAAAAGTTGAAGAGTCCACACCTTTGATTTTTGGAACAACGAAGTTGAATTGGCTTGATCTAGTGTTATATTCATGATTTTCACTAACTTTTATAAAATTATCTTTTAAATACGTTGGACATTTGTTGTTATAGATTTTATGTGCATGTCCTAATCTTAATTGCTTTACCCTATTCTCAATATTAAGAAATCCAACACTTGATAGTTCTGGTTGGCGAACACTAGATCTTGGACCTAATTCTTTAATAAATCTAACGGTTTTGTTTT
>MJUT01018693.1:513-32892 GCA_002080005.1 Gigantidas platifrons | reverse complement strand
TGGAGGTACTGCTATCTGTTATTTTATGGAGGTACTGCTATCTGTTATTTTATGGAGGTACTGCTATCTGTTATTTTATGGAGGTACTGCTATCTGTTATTTTATGGAGATACTGCTATCTGTTATTTTAGTGAACTAAAGCATTATCTATCCTGCATTTGACCTTGGAAACCTTATCAATGATGATTAAGGAACCATCTATCCCATAAATGTGCAATTAATCTCCACAGTTGCACAAACAAAAATAGATCTGTGATTTTTTCCAAGATGTTTACCAACGTTGGAATTAAAATGATTTTAAATTCAAGTGTTCATGTCACAGCTATTGTTCTCCAAAAATTGTTAGGTTGGTTGGTATTTAAAAACATAACGGGTTTTCCATGATATTTTAACCATTTATCGAAATCTTAACTTGCTCTTCTTCTTCTGGTTGTCGAAATTTACGATTGCTAGTAACCTTTTTCAAACAAAAATAATAAATCTGGAAGCTTTCCATGGTATTTTTCAAAGTTGGAATTCAAATATTTTAAAATCTAAACCTTCCATTTCACAGATATTGTTCTTCTGGTTCCATAACTGAACGATAAATGAATGCATTTAGAGAGAAAAAAAGAGTCTGAAAGTCGTCCAAGACATATACCCAAAGTTGGAATTCATTTTTTGTACATCTAATTGTACCATGCCACAGCAACTTTTAGAGAGAGCGAAGAAAATGTCTGAGAGTCTTCCAGGACATTTACGAAATTTGGAATTCAAATATTTTTGAAATCCATTTGTACCATGTGGCACCCATTATTCTTCTATTTCCTAGAACATAGGATTCCTAGGTACTCCCGCCTAAAAAATACATGTGTATATGAGTTTGTGAGTCTGCAAGGCTATTTACCGAAGTTGTTATTAAAATGTTTAGAGATCAAATAGTATATATCACAGATATTGTTCTTGTGGTTTCTTAAATGTATAGTTGCTAGGTACTTTAAAAAAAAATAAAAGGTCCGAGTCTTCTAGGATATTTACAAAAATAGGAATTCAAATAAATAGAAAACAATTTATTATATGTAAAAACTGTTACTATTGATTCCTGAAATGTATGGCTGCTTGCATCGTCGGAAACCCACGGCTGATTACGCTTCGTTCCTCACTCCGATGGGTTGCTTGGCACTTTACAAAAATTAAAAGGTCTTAGAAAACGTACCAAAGCTGGAATTGCAATTTTCATAATTCCAGACTTCATACATAAAAAAAATAAAGTTTAGATATTTCTTACTCAGGTTGTCACACAAAAAAATGTTTGGCTCTGTATGTAACATATTTCATTTATATCTGACATTCACCCCAGGTTCTAAGGCCAAGGTCACGATGACTTCATTTTAGTTCATTTGGCTGTAAAGTCGCGTGGGCTATATCCAGCACTTCTCGTCATCCGTCTGTATTTCGTCCATAAGTTTTAATGTTATTGACATCTCCTCTAAAACGTTTGAGCCAATTTTGACCAAACTTGACCAAAAGAATCCTTGACTGTCATCTTTAAAAAGTGTGCCTGACAGGTCCGACCACCTTCAAATATGGTCGGCGTTACTAAAATACAAATACTTACTTTCGACCACTCTGAAACCACAGCGTCAACTAATATTACATTGGGACACAATATTCTGATTTCTATAGCACTAGCACACTTAAACAACAGTTGGTGGACATATACATTGCTCCACTAGGACACATTATTCTGATTTCTATAGTGCTAGCTCATTGAAACAACAGTCAGCGGACATACACATCGTTCCACTCGGACACAATATTCTGATTTATATAGCACTAACACACTTAAACAACAGTTGGTGGACATACACATCGCTCCACTCGGGACACAATATTCTGATTTCTATAGCACTAGCACACTTAAACAACAGTTGGTGGACATATACATTGCTCCACTAGGACACATTATTCTGATTTCTATAGTGCTAGCTCATTGAAACAACAGTCAGCGGACATACACATCGTTCCACTCGGACACAATATTCTGATTTCTATAGCACTAACACACTTAAACAACAGTTGGTGGACATACACGTCGCTCCACTACTCAAACATATGTCTAGAATGGTTTCTTGATTGGCACTCTTTAAGAATTGTGTCCTACACGATCTCCCACTTTCAAATATAACCACTGTTACTAATACAAATATATATTTTCGACATCCCCTCTGAAACCACTGTACCAATTTTTATTCACTAAATTTCACTAGAACTGTTACTGAATTATCTTCTTTCAAAACTATCAGACAACCCTGTCGTTTTCCTTCAAAGATGACCGTCGCTGGTACAAAGAGATAATTTCTTAATTGTTATTATTTTACATCTGCATGACGAGCTAAACTTTTCTAGTGTGTATATGGATAAGTGGTAATAAGTTGTTTAACATATACATATTACGTATTTTTTCTGTAATACATGTATATGCAAGTTAAGACATGTATATGTATTGGTCTGTAAAAACAATTTCTGACCACCACCAAATTTCATAGAAAAAAAAGAGGCAAAATAAAAATTTGAAGCTGCAGTTTTCAAAGAGAAATTTTGATAACATTTGTAGAAAAGCTACGGAATTTTCATGTCCAAAAAAAGAAATATTTTTATCTGATTTTTAATAATAATGTAGCCGGACTGATCTAACAATAAAATAAAAGTAACGTTTAACACCTTATTATTCTCTTATCAGATCAGTCCACAGAGAAATGACCAAACAGTAACCCGGGTTCCTTTAACGTCTGACCTTGACACCTTGTCACACTTGGGGACAAGTGTCTGTACACCAATAAATCCAAACGAACAAGCAAAAGGTATTTCCCTAATATTCTGGGAAGACAAAGCATACACTTGACTGGAACTAAATTTAGACAAGTATAAGCCAGTATTCATGGACTAGAGGACTGAACATAGCAAGATTTTCAGGTTTATATTTATTGAGTGATCAATATGAATGAAACACATAAACATTCAATGCAACAATCATGACATTGACAAAATCATATTCACAAAACATTTCAATGTGATATAAAATGAATGATGAGGGAGACATTTAGTTTAAATCCAGAAACATTTTATTACTTCAGAAAGTATAGCCAAACATTTTTAAACCCCAATTTTGAATGTACTAGATATTAACCTGTTCTAAATTTTGAACCATTTTTAACATGCTACAACATTTAAAGAAAGAAGTTGGTCCAGAAGTCAATAGGAATAAACAGCATGGCTGCTTTTAATACTGATAATTACTAACAAGGAAGATATAACCATCTGAACATTGAAACTTTAGCAATTTGGCTACTTATGAAAATAAAATGTTTTAAATACATGGTAAAGTACCGAAACAGAATTTGCAAGTTTCTCAATTAACTAAACAGTTTTACCTTTAACAATGTTTGCCCGTTCTGTAAATGAATTGTATTTATCAAACAGTTTAACTTCAATACAAGTTTTCCAGGTAACAACGAAATATAATCCAATTTATAAAAAGAACACATTTGAAGGGAGATAATTCAAATTCAAAATATTGTCACAATAATCATAAATTCTTTATTCATAATTAAAGGGCCCATGTAGAGCATATAAATCAATACAAATCACAAACAGGACAAAGTTCATACAATATCCAAATATCTACCATACACACGGATTGTATATATAATTGAAAATGATTAAGAACAAATTGGAGTGGAGAGAGCCAGTACAAAGAGGGATAACTCCATTTGTTAACTATAACTTGTATCTTTTTTTTTTCCTGTCTTATTTTGGAAAATTTTGTTCAGAAACACACTAAATACTGTATTAAAACCTAAATCTTCATTACTCGTGATCCAGATAAAAAGATTTTCTAAATCAATGTTTCTCAGGTTTGGAAACTTTTGAAATAAATTTTCTAAGAATTCTAATCTTGGTGAATTATAATTTATAAAAAGAGGGCACTCCAGTACAAAATGCAGTACATTTTCTATTAAGTTATGTGAACAATGTTCAGATGTTGACAGAACCTTTCACATCTGGGTAGAAGTTGAAGTTTTCCCGAGACTGTATATAGTTTCCGTTCATGTCTCCCAATTTCTATTCTCAAACTGTGGTTACTCAGCCGGAATTTAAGGCCTGTTTTTTTAATTCTTAACCATTAACCTGGTTTTAAACTTTTTTATGGTTGAGCGGTTTTTTTTTCGATGTGGTTTTAACCATGCGGTTAAATGGTTAAAGACCATCTTAACCGGGATTGAAGCACGGTTGAATATGTTTGAACCTTTTTAATTACCAGTATGTTTAAGAGTTGAATTGTTTTATTTGTAAATGAAGAATTAATTTGACTTTGTTAAAAAATAATCAATGAACTAGAAAATTTCTCTTAAATATTGTTCTTCAACCATTGCGTTTTTTATCTATCTTAAACATGTTTCAGGTTGTTTTCAACAATAAACAAGTTTGAGAATATAAAAACAGGCCTTTAATTAAAATTCTTCTGATTTATGATTCGTGTGAAAAATTAAATGTCACATTAAGAAAAAAAAGTCAGAGAGCAGCTCTGAAATATTTTTAAAAGGATGTAAAAAAAAATGTCAGAATGCCTTTCAGAGTTGTTCATGGTCTAGTGCAGTATTCCGGAGATCTCGTTATTCCTATTTACTATCATAATTTATATTATTTTCTTTAAAATCAAACACATTTAGAACCCAGATAAAAGTCAAAAACACGCATTTCCGGTCGTTTTTAAGAATGGGAAATTGCCAGGTTTTGCATGATAACATTCAATGATTTTAAAGGATAACTGAGGTTTATTGGGTTTATTTATTATCTACGCAATGTCTTACAAGGTAAGCAAATTGATGACACCCATTGAATCGCGACAGCATTTATTCGAGAGATATCGTAGACTAGATTTCAACCACACGTCCACATACTCTGCCACTGCTGTCAGTGTCAAGCTGAGACTGATGGACCTGGAAAACTTGTTAGCATAATAAAATCCCAAAACTGAATCTGTGGTGTCAAATATGTCTACTGTTTATTGATATATTCGACCTCAAATCGACGTTTAAATGGTACTTAACTTGGCTCATGCTCATAATTAATGCAAATGTAGCTGTGGAATCATAACTCTTCTTGACTCTTGTAATTATGTTTTTTTTGTGTGACCACTGATCTACAGATTTGGTCTGCTTAAAATCATTTGGAATTGCAACCTCAACTTAAGTCACAAATTTGGTTAATTATTGCACTGTGTAAATGGTTGGGTTGGGGTGTAGAACTAGAATAAAAATATTTCATTTAATATTTTTCATCAAGATTACATTTGCACTTTTATATTTTAGTTCTTAAGTGTGATAAATGATTATTGATTTAAACAGCTACTGTTGTGGCATCCTAACTATGAGAAAAATACAAAAATATAGAACTGACATCGGATATTAAGCGTTATGATTCCACAGCTACATATTAATAATATGAGGCAGGTGCAACCTGAAACGTTCCCGAAGAACAGTAATTTATTCTTCCTGTTAACAAAATATCCTCTCCAGCTGAAAACTTTGAATTTCTTGCAGCAGACTATCACAATGAATCAGAATGCGCAGTGGCAAATGATTAAAGATTCGGCGTTATTTGCTTTGAGTTCGGATTTTCCGTTTCATTGTTTCATTTTTATTTGAAAAAAAATATCGACTAGAGGTGTATTGTTCTGTATTTCTTCTTTTTTCTCGTTCCATATATAGATCACTTTATTTGCTACTCGCATATTGTTTATATTGGAGATAGTTTAGGTCATGTGACCAATCATTTTAATTTATTTCCGGTTGGCAGACCATGTTGTTGAACATTTTAAAGTGCATTAGTATGTAACCTATTGATACTTCTACCATTAACGCTCCCTTCGGGAGTGTATTACTTATTGTTTAAATTGACCAGGTAAAAGACTTAATATTAATTTATATACTGAATCGAACAAAAATATGCAAAGTTGATGATTTTACAAGTCTCACAAACAGTGATTGGGAAAGTTCAGCATCCTACACAATACAAATGTATGCACATTTTGACAAAAAATGGTGCATTGAGTGACAAATGTCAAAGCAGTGACAAAACATGTACAGGTAGTTGTAATTCCAACTACCATATGATCATTTACCAATTATGAATATAAAATCAGATCAGACAGTTTTAAAACTAAAGACTAATTTTAGGCAGTGTAAAATCAGAGGCCAAATAATATTTCGATTTATCACAATTAACTTCTCCCAGAAGTCTCCCCACTTCTCTCTGTTGTCTTCCACCTCCCTCTGAAATCTCTGAAAGAGAAGTCACTTGAACTTCTCCCTCTAATTTGAAAGTAGTGTGAGCCTGGTGGTATTGGGTTCAATATTGCCAACAATGCCTCCCAAGAAGCAGGTGTGATTAACGATTGGATTACCGCCATATTAAAACTTTGTCACTCAACATGAGAATGATGGAAAAAATCAAATTTACAACAAATGGAGGTTTGCAATTATATAGAGTGCATATAATCTTATTTAACATTGAATTATCTTTACAGTTAAATTAACTGTATGGACGATTATTGATCTATTTAAATTGTTTTCATATAACATAGTGTAATTGCATTATTTTCAAATAACCCATCAGTGTTTATTTGGGTTTATTGTACCATAATGCACTACAAATAATAAATAAATACAGCAGAATATACATAATTGTTCAGAATAATGAAAATAAAAAGAATTGAAAGATGTGTGATTCAGGGATGGGATAATCGTAATCGATTGTAATTGATTACATTTTTCCTAGTAATCGACAGTAATCTGTAATCATCAAAATTTTTGATTACGTGTAATCGTAATTTAATTGATTACAGTAAAAATTATGATGTAATCATCGATTACTTTTTGATTACTTTAGTAAAATAGTTTGATGAAATAGAACCTACTTTAAATGGAAATAAACAACTGCATGTACATGTAACTTCAGTTAATGATCTTTTTTTTACAGGTTCAGATAAAATAGAATGTAATTTACATGGAATTAACTATCCTATCTGTGACATATACAATGCATTTTGTTTTTGGTTACTTTTAGATGCTAGATAAGGGTATTAAAAATAAAGTTTGATTCTCAGAAGGATTTACTTTGAAATTTTGTCGCAAATTCATTTTACAAAATACAATGTAGCTTAGAAAAGAGAAACATTTGATTCATCATAATGTTATGTTTAAGATTAAGAAATGATACAAAGCCCTTTTGACAATGAACTAATCTGTTATTAATAGGTACATGTATTCCACTATGACTATTAAAATATATATTTAAAAGATATAAATGGAGAATAAAAATCTCTTATTTAACTGCCTTCTTGTCTATGATCAGATGATAAAAGACCTGCAGACTTTGTTTTGATTTCAATTGTGTTTATTAATTAAGTGTCGGCTTTACATTATATTGCCCTAGCTAGTATATAGGTTATGTATTTTTCTCCATTGACAGTTTTATAACCTGTAATTAAGGAGATTATCCAAACAAAAAGATAAATCCATACATGTAATTAATTTGAAATTTCAATCTATAAAATTAGCTGGACAAAATATTCAACAATTTTTTTTCCAGAGGATACATTGTAATGAGCTACATGTATATATAAATATATCTGCCAATAATGAGTCAAAAAAACAACAAAACTTAAGTCAGTTTGTCAGCAAGAAATGTGCAAAATATGGTGCAAATGTCCCAAAACAAAAAAAAATTATGCTTTTGTAAAGTTCTTAGTTTTCCACTATAAATATGTTGAGCAGCATAATTGTGTTTAACCTTCTTTATTTATTTTATATATATATAGAATGTAATTGACAGTAATAGAAAAGTAATGTAATTACTTTTGATAAAGTAATCGACTGTAATCGATTACATTAAAAAAATCAGAGTAATCAATTATTAATCGATTACACAAAAATCCTACATGTAATCGATTATTAATCGATTACTTTTGACAGTAATCGTGCCCATCCCTGGTGTGATTACAACCTGCAAGCTGAACCATGTGATTGTAATTACATCCTGCAAAAGGGACCGTGGCCATCTTATCAGTGTCTGTTGAATACCCCGGGTGAATACATGTTAAATTCCCATATCTATCTCCCCTGCCAGAATCAACAAACTGCTTTTTTTTTGGATAAATGTTTAATGCTGGAATTAAGATTGCTATTTCTATTGAGAACAGAGTCAAGAAATTTGTATTCTGTCACATTATCAATTAATTGACTTTTGTTTTTTCTACCTTCACATTCTTTTTCTGAAATATCACAATTTTAGTATTTTTAGTGTTGACATTTAGCTGGTATATATTTATCACAATATTAAGAAGATCCACTAAGACAATAATAAAATGTTGTTAAGATAAGTGCTTCGTCACTGTTATAGTTTATTAGATACAGTATATACATTGTATATATACGCTTGAGGGGGTCGTCATGGCTGTGATCGTATGGTAGTTGGATTTACAACTACCTATGCAATCAGTGCCTATCACCACTGATGTTGTGAGTTCGAATCTCGATCAGGGTGAAGTATACAACATTATTTGATAAAGTTCGCAGTGACTTGCGGCAGGTCAGTGGTTTTCTCCGGGTTGAAATGCAATTGTATTTGTTGAACAGAATATTTAACAGCTTTTAATATTTTTCAAAATTACAATGTATCTGGACTGAAGGGGTATTCGATAAATATAATTAAAATAAACATGTCACATTTTGTTTTTTTAATGTGCATTTTTTACTGTAAAAATATTATCTATGCTGTCTTATACATGACTTTAGCCTGTATTATCTGATTTTACCTGTTGATTGTTATTTCACCTTGGTATTGGTATTATAAAAATAATTGATTTGATTTGATAATATTTTATGTAATTAATTAATAATAAATTACTGGTTGTAGAAAGAAACACCATCAGATCAACAGCTGCATCTTGCAGCTCTACAAGGAAATTTAGAGAAACTTAAAAAAGTGCTGGATAGTGGAAAGGTTCATGTTGATTGTAAAGATAAGGTAAGATTTTAGTTATAAGTAAATATCAAAGTCTTACATTATATGATATCTTGATGCCACTGTAGATAATTCATTTCTTATCAGATTTTCTTCAAGTGTATGTAAGCTAAGCTTGAATGATCAGTACTAATCCAGTCTAATTTAAATTAGGTAGATGTTTGTTGAAATTTTTATGTCTTCAAATATTTTGCAGTCATACTATGTCATGTATGGGTCTATAGTTGTTGCTGCCTGTAGACACAATAGTTTTTGTTCTATTGGAAAGATCCTGAAATTTAACATAAAGACCTTTTTACAAACAAGAGGCCTTAAGTTGCAATACAGTGTGTGTGTGTGTATGTGTGTACTTTTTTGTATGTGGACAGTTTATTGTACATCTGTTTTATGATGAGTTATGAATGAAATCCTCATGAGCAGGAAATACAGAGATGCCAACTCCAAATCAATTAATTGCTGGTCACTAATTAGTACAGCACTAAAAGTGTGCTATTTTTTTTGGAGCCAGGAGGGGAGCAATATTTCTTGACCCCTGCTGATGATATGTTAAAATGGGTGACCGAATAGTCACTCCACATAATTTATTGAAGAATTGTCATTACCGGTTAAACAATTTGTTTTCTTATGTCGATAAACAATTGCTGGTTATATGGGTGATTAGGGGGGTCAACAGGACATCAATTACCAATACTTGTCAGACCAACAATGTGTTGGTCAATTAGCATGTCTGGAATACATGTTTATCTACCAACTGTATGGCTAGTTTTCACTTTATACAAGTTTCATTGTTTTCTACAATCACATTTATTTAAAAAGTATACTCTCTTTAGCAGTACCTTATAATAAACTACAAAATTTTCCTGTTTGTGACTACATATTTCACACATTAAATGTTATTATCATGTGCTTATTTCAACAGTCCACAAATACATTGCAAGTTCGTATTACTAATGACACTGTTTAGTTACGATTCAATCTTGCAATACAGTGTTTTATACTCAATATTGGTATGTACAAATGTATTATCATACTTTCTTCATGAATTTGCCAGAAACAACTACCAGTACATTTGTACTAAACACCCAGTGGCAGAGATACCAAATGTCAAGATTTCTTTTGCATAACATAGATAGAAATGTTTGGTTTTATGGTACTTAATGTCACTTTCTACAATATTTCAGTTATATTGTGACTGTCAGTTTTATTGATTGAGGAAATTGGAGTACCTGAAGAAAAACACAGAAATGTCACAAGTCACTGGCAAACTTGATCACCTAATGTTGTATCAAGTAGACCTCGTCTGAGCAGGATTCAAACTCACAACGTTAGTGGTGATAGGCACTGATTGCATAGGTAGTTGTAAATCCAACTACCATATGATCACGAACCACAACGGCCCCTCGAAGTCTTAGGTCAATTTGTCAATTACAAATACAATGTATAGTCAACATGCACTTATCATCCAGAAAATATGATACTACATGCAGTTTCATTTTGTTAATCAATTACAGGAAGGGACGACACCATTAATACTAGCATCTGCCAATAACCATTTAGACTGTGTTAAAGAATTATTAAAACAGGGAGGAGATCCTAACGCAAGAAGACTGGTAACAAAAATATTATAGTTGTGTTTATATGTTTATAAAGTTAGCATTAACCACCAATCAATTAATCATTTAATTTTTGTAGGTATTGATATTGAAATATTCTCTCTGAAGTGCAATTTTTGTTATATGCAAGATAACCTCGCTATGTAGAAGACAACTCAACAATGTTTTTATTTTGAAGTATCCCAATATTCGAGTTATCCAATATGTAATAAACTGAAGGCTTGCTATGAATGAACCAAATGACTTAGCCAAATTAATGGTAAATGAGGTTCACTTGTAGTTGGTTAAATGTTTAAACCAAGTATGTTTTCAATAATATTTCAGTATATGGAAGTTATTTTAAATGGTGGAGAAAACCTTATATCCTAAGAAAACCACTGACCTGTCGCAATCACAATTCACTAATTACAAAGTTTATCACTTAAGTACACCTTAACAAGTTTAGATAAATGAGATTCACTTGTTGGAGGGTTTTTAACAAAGCCAAAGTGGCCACAACTCTAAAATAAACTTTTAAACAGAACTCAATGGGAAAATGTTACGATATATTCATCATAGAAACTACACATCTGATTTAATCTAATCTACATAAATGATCATTAAATAAGAAACACACCATTTGTAGTCTATTGACAAAATAGGCTCAGGAGAGGCTCTTGTTTGTGACATCATTGTTACATTTTATTATTTTGTTACCTCTTTTAAATAGTTTTAAGCATCTTATTGTTGGTGTTTATAACGTATCCAAGTAACTTGTCATTGATTGAAGAACTGATAATATACATTCATTTTTCTTTCAGACTGGAACATGTGCTTTGTTTTTTGCTGCTCAAGGAGGATTTTCAGATATTGTCAAGTTATTATTAGACAGTGGAGCTTCAGTAGATCTTGCTAGTTACGTAAGACATCATCATATTACTTACAATATTTACCAGTAATACAGTTTTTATATGACTGCTTAAAATTTATGTCGGTACAGTGAAACCTTTCTAAACAGGACACTTACTGGGACTAGTATTTTTGTTCAGAATAGACAGGTGTTATGATTACACAGGTTGAATTTGCAAAGATATCGGACATTGCGACTAAATTATCATGTTCGAATTAGACTGGATTCACTGTATAATGATATGGAAAAGTTGTCAGCTATCTTTTGTTAACAGTTGGTTTCAGCTGGGAGTAATAAAACACAGGGAGAGGTATATTCCTGATATAGCCGGCTAATTCAATCGAAAAACTGTGCCATTTGAAAACTTTTTGTGAGACTACGGCAAGAAAACACTACAGTCAATTTATTCCATTTTGGTCACGAAGGAAATAAATAACATCAGATACAAAATTGTGTGATAATATGGCTGATTTTAAATGCATTTAGTTATTTTTGTGAAATTTGAATAAATATATGCATAGTTAATGAAAAATTTAGTGATTTTAAACATGATTTATGTATGTGTACCTTTTTGTGGCCCTTTTCTAGTCGAATTTAGCAAGGTAGTTGAAGGTACCCAATATCTTAAGAACTTGAGGGGAACATAGCTGGACAATTATGTTTTTATCACTGAAATTTGTGTAGGGATATGTAGTTCTGTTGTTTAATTGGAAAATTATTAAAATGATGACCGTTTCAGTGATTTATTCATGTGTATCTTTTTTTTATGCCCCCGCGACTTTTGGTCGGGGGGCATATTGTTTTACCCCTGTCCGTGTGTCCGTGCGTCACACTTAGTATGCATAGTTTGTCTGGCTAACTCTTCCTACAGTTTTTGAGCTAGACCTTTTATATTTTGTAGACAGTTAGTACCAACACTGAAGGTGTGCATATTATATGGATTTTTATTTTCAACAATTTTTTACAAAACTATGGATGCATGAACTTAGACAGATTTTGCTAAATCCATATAGGATATATGGTTTGTCTGGCTAACTCCTCCTACAGTTTTTGAGCTAAACCTTTTATATTTGTAGACAGTTAGTACTTACACTGAAGGTGTGCATATTTTATGGATTTTGACTTTCAACAATTTTTTACAAAATTATGGATGCATGAACTTTAAGACAGATTTTGCTAAATCCATATAGGATATATGGTTTGTCCGGCTAACTCCTACAGTTTTTGAGCTAGGCCTTTTATATTTTGTAGTCAGTTAGTACCAACACTGAAGGTGTGCATATTATTATGGATTTTGATTTTCAACAATTTTTTACAAAATTATGCATATAGGAACTTAGCCACTGACCTTTTGCAATTATAACCACAGGGGCATTGTATGTGTCTTACAGACACAAACTAAGACACAAACACCTTTTAAAGTTTATACATAAATTTTCTACATCATACCCGATGAATAATATACCATTCCTTGAAATTAAGTTATATTGAAAATCCATTTTGGCTCTTCAAGACGTTTTCTTTGCATTATACCCCTACACATTCCTCAGAACCAAACCAAAAGTTAAGGTAGTAAATTGGGGTGGGGGGTTGAGGTGGATAAGGTTGAGATGGGGGCATTCAATTGTCTAGTTTCTTTTTCACTATTTACTAGTCGAGGTTGATGGAATATCCAATAATTTCAGAGATTGAGGAGAATATAGGTGGAAAAAATTAAGATTTTAGTCATTGAAATTTATATGATATCGTTTTGTTGTTTAATCACACAATTTCAATGAGCATTTAAGTGATTTTAAACGTGGTTTATTCATGTGTTTTTTACAGGATGGTGGCACCCCACTTTTTGTAGCCTGTCAATGTAATCATCAGGAAGTTGTAGATGATTTACTGAACCGAGGGGCTGATCTACATGCACAGATGGTAGATGGTGCCACACCCCTTTTCATTACAGCACAGAATGGTCATGTTAAATTGATGAAATACCTCATATCGAAAGGTTCTGAAGTAAATTCAACTAGACAGGTATGTTTATGATTTTTGGTCAGAGTTTTCAACATTCCTTATCAGTACATTTTACTCAGAATTTAATTACATTTCTTTATTGAATAGGCTACTAACCCTTACACCCCCTTTCTATTATGGAATAGGTTACTGACCCTTACACCCCCTTCCTATTATGGAATAGGTTAATGACCCTTACACCCCCTACCTATTATGGAATAGGTTACTGACCCTTACATCCCCTTCCTATTTATGAATTTCCAACCCTCAATTTATTTTGTTATAGATCCACACTATTAATGGAATTGTTTGGGTTTTTTCTGACCGAATTTGTAAAGTAAAATATATCAGGAAAAAATTAAGATTTTAGTTTTATCTTGACTGCGATGTAAGTCGCTGAAGGCAAGACATAGGTATTGCTTTTCTGGCGGTGACGATGGCAGCATTAACAATGTTAAATTTTCGTGATTAGATCCCTTTTTCCATTGCCAGGTATCAAGTGATCCTATATTCCTATATTTTCAAGATTTTGCTATATTTCCTATATTTTCCTATATTACATATGTAAGTCCCAAAATCATATATTTTTCCAAAACTATGAGAAAAAAAGTTGAATCTTTAACTTTGAGTGGATATTTCATATAAACATGACAAATAGAGGCTATACAAGATATTAATGCTGATACTTCTATTGTTTTATCTGATCTTGTATAGCAACAGTTGCATACATGTGACTTTTTTATTGCTGAATTTTCTTAGGGTTTAAAATCAGATGATTGTGTATTTATTTCAGTATCGTAGTCTTTTGCGGTACATGTCCATTTTTATAGTGGTCTGCTACTCAGTACCAGTTCCTTGGTTTAGGATAATACATCTTGAATACAATGTTTAATGGTCTATAACATAAAAAATACCAAATTAACTCTCAGGGCTTTTGGACAAGCCCAGTTTATTATACCCCCACTCCACCAGAGGGGGGGTATACTGTTTTACCTTTGTCTGTCCTTCCTTCCGTCCAAGATATTTTTCGTCGCATTTTTCTCAGAAACTATTGATGGCAGAAATCTTATATTTGGTCACAAGCGTCATATAGGTATGCCATAGTGTGGGAAGTATTTTTGGACCCGTCAGATTCCTACTTTCTGTTTGCCGACTTAGTTGGTTTTTATACATATTGAACATATACAAAATGTATGCAGGAGTATCATAAGTGAGCATTAGCTCACAGTTCATCTTGTTTTCGTTGCATTTTTCTCAGCAACTATTGATGGCAGAAATCTGATATTTGGTCACAAGCTTCATATAGGTACCCCATATCGTGGGAAGCATTGTTGGACCCGTCACATTCCTACTTCCTGTTTGCCGACTTCGTTGGTTTTTATACACATTGAACATATATGCAAGGGTATCATAAGTGAGCATTAGCTCACAGTTCATCTTGTTACTACATGTATTTTTTGAAAGAGTCATTGAAATTAAAGTAAACTCTAAGTCTTGCTACAGAGCATTTGTTCCAACAAACTTTGCAAAGTTGAATAGATACCTTTTTCGTCTGACACAAAAAAATAATATATGTAATTTAGAAGTCATGATTTCGAAGACATTATATCAAAATGTGTCCTTTAAAGTGTTAAAGGAATTGTGATGTTCTCATAATGTTAAATCCTTTAAAAAAGACAAATGTTGATTCTTTTTTCACTGTCTGATTATAAACTTAGTTTATGATCTTTACTACTAAATACCATTATGAGAAATCCAGCATTTTCCCTGAAATTTGCATTTTAAGAACATATTTGAAATAATAATATACACATGCAATAATTTGATTTCATTATTTTCTTTATAATATGTTTTATTCTTTATGTCACAATATTTATTTTGTAAAAAGAGCAACAGGAGACTGAAATTTAATGATACTTTTTTTTTTTTCATTTGTCAACAAAAAGGAGGTGAGGCATGGCTACATGGGAGGTGGAGGTCATGTATTTTTTGCTAAATATAACTTACATTTATCCTATATTTATCCTATATTTTCATCCAATAAAAATCATATTTTCCTATATAACTTTTGTCATTTTCACAGTCTACTGACATCAATTTTTTGTGATTAGGGTCAATTTCTCCATTACCATACAACCTATGCTTACTATATTTCATCCTTGCATTGATCATGGAGGATACATGTCACCTGATCTTGACCTCATTTTCACATGGCCATCGTGGTCATGATCGTATGGTAGTTGGATTTGCCTGTGTAAGCAGTGCCTATTACATTTACCACTAAATTTGTGGGTTAGAACCACGTTTATAGGGTGGGATGTACTCGATACAACATTATGTGACTTGCGACAGGTTGGTGGTTTTCTGCGGTTACTCCAGGTTCCTCTACCAATAAAACTGACCGCCTCGATATAACTGAAATATTGTTGAAAGTGGCATTAATCACCATCAAACAAACCACGATTTTCACAGTCTATTGACATTGTTAAATTTACGTCAAGTTTCTACAATCAAGTTTCACTATATTTGTTTTACACTTTGATAATGGAGTGGGTACTGTTTCATGGTACATTGCTTTAATTTATTTTATAAAATATATTTCACACAAACAATTTGCAGGGGCATAAATCTGTCTACACTTGTTAGGAGAAAAGGGGTTACTGATCCATGCTATTTATGGAATTGGTTGTGGATCCACGCTATTAATGGAATTCAAAGGTTATCAACCCAAACTATTTATGGAATTACTGTAGATACTAGCCCTGCTATTTATTATATTGGTTACCAACCCTCACTTTTCATAAAAATTTATAAAAAAAAAATGTCTTTTATCCCTTGATATTATACAATTAATGACTTTTGATAGGATGACACAATGATTTGTCAACCCAGAAGAAGTGATAATGACCGAGGCCAATGGCTGAAGTGATTATCACTTCTTGGATTTATAAATATCATGTCAACCTATATCAAAAGTCAACAATTGTTTTATTAAATGACTAGAGCTCTATAATATACCAACAATTGGTTCATAAAAATACACCGTCCAATCAAAACATTCGATTTAAAGCAAACATCATCAGGATTTTCCCAATCTATATTTTGATACTTGACAGCTCATGAGCTGTGATAGACAAATTGTCTACCTCTCATGCAAGATTACATGGTGATCATAATGTTTGATAAAAAAAAGGGCAATGTATGTAGCAGCAACCTGGTTGTTTTGAAGTAAAGTTATTGGCATCTCGACTTTGTGATGAGTTGTGACTCTATTTTAAACATATTACTTTATTGTAGAACTTTTGAAATCTTGCCCTCCATCTGATAAGTTTTCTTTTTTTTTAAATTATTATGAGAGCATTTCATTTTTGTATTTATTTTAGGACCAAGCCTCCCCCTTATGGATAGCCTCCCAAATGGGACATACTCAGGTTGTCAGAGAACTACTCATTTTAGGTGCCAAAGTTGATGCAGTAAGAGAGGTGAGGATCAAACAGACATTACAACACCATGTGTTTAAATATAGGCTATTTTGTCCTTATATGATAAACTTTCAGTTTTTAAACATTCTTTTAGGAATACATTTTTGCACAAGATGTATAATGATATACTGTTGTCTGGCCAGCCTGCATAAGCATGTGGCATACTAACACTCTACGAGATTGTTAGGAATGGCTGTCTATAATTTTTGACAATTTTCACTTTTATCTTTAGTCTTTCGTCTGTAGACACAATGGTTTCTGTACAATAACTTGTTCTAGTTGACTGATCATGAATTTTTAATACAATAATCCTTAGCACAGAATAAATGTTATGATTTATTCAAGGGAATTATTATTAGCACTTGAATAAAAATAAAACAATCTTACAAAAGGTTGCTAGGTGCCTTCAAGTATGAAGCTTTGCTCTGCCTAAAAAACTGGCAGTCACGAAAAACTGAAATATTGTTGCCATTTAACACTAAAAATGTAACAGCACCCTTATTTTTTTTCTGACATAGCAGTTCTCTTCCCTCAGGCAACTGTTTGGACCCTTTGATATTATTTATTGACCCCAAAGACCTTTAAATTATTTGGCTATCAAATATTTTGGATTTGAGCATACCTGATGAAGGTTACTCCAGAAATGCACACTAAATTTGATAACAATGTCTTTCTTACAAGGTGTATAGGCTATTTAGTTTTATTATCTTTTACTCTAATAATATTGGAGATTGTTTAATTGTAGGATGGGGCTACACCATTATTCAAAGCTTGTCACAAAGGTCATTTAGAAGTAGCAGAACAGTTATTAAAATACAAACCTGAACTTGGATTATTAAAGGTACAGGTTATGTGTATTATGTTAAATAATACAGGAAAAATCAAATAAAAGTACATATTATAGTTCTTGTATTCAAAGAAAAATGTGTCAAACCACAAAGACTGCATCTGTTGTATAATGGGTCGAACATGCTGTTCGACTCAAGTGTGGTAGATCGTGGGTTTAAGCCATGGTCGGGTCAAACTTAAGACTATAAAATTGGAATTTGCTGCTATGTATGCAGCATTAAGGAGTAAGAGCAAAGAATAATTGGCTCGAAATCAGGATAATGTGTCCGAGTGGAGTGATCTGTCTACCTGCTGACTGTTGTTACAGCAAGCTAACACTATAAAAATCCATCTAAGCGTGTTGGTCAAGATCAAAGTGGATATTGCTATCATCTCATTGAATGTTACTTCTCCTTGCCATGATAGGGCTAAAAAATTGCTAGTTTTGCATTAAGCAACAATCATCAAAAAAATTGTTATTGTCAAATTATACAATTATAGAAAAGAATAAGTAAACTTTCATGACATGATACTGTTAAGCACAAAAATTACAATAAATTGTCACAGCTAAAAATTATTAGTTACTTAAACAATGAATAAGCCTCTATAATTGACGCTTTTATAAAGATTCTTATCGATAAATAATTACTTTTATATATTACAGAATGGAGAAACACCTCTGCATGCCGCCGCCTTATTTGGTCATTTAAAAGTAATCAAACTTTTAATGTCTTACAACATAGATACCAAAATCAAAAATAAAGTAAGTGAGACATGGCATATGAAACCATATGTCGACTTAGCAGAGAAAAAACATGATGAGTACTACTGGTGGAGCAGGAGTTACCAACTCTTCCAGTGCACTGAGTTCACTCCTGTTTTTTTATTGTGTGGTTCATGTTACTGAATCTTAAGTTGTCTTTGTTGTGTTTGGCAGATCATTGTTTGTCCTTTTTCTTTTGGCCATTGCATTGCCTGTCCTTCGATTTATGAGTTCTGATTACCCCTTTGGTATCTTCAAACCATTTTTACATTGTCTTGAAAGCTTTGAAACTAAATGGATTACAAGACTTGACTTACTGAAAACCATTTAGATGCCAACTGCAGACCCTTGAGAAAACATTCAAACCTTTCACAGGTCATTGATTATCTTAATCATATAAAGTCTCATGTTTCCCGAGTTATTCATGTTTTAATTTGTAATGTGTTTTAGCCTAACACTAACAGGTGAAAAAAATCATCACAACTTTACATATGATGAGAATTTTATCATCAATTACATACTATCAAACACACAAACACACTGTTTATAAACAAGGAACAAAGGTGTATTTTATCCAGCATCAGAGGCCCAAGCAGGGGTATCTGAGACCTAAGTTATATAAAGTACATTTTGTATGTCTCACCTTGATGGTTTTAAGAATTGTTTGTATAGTTAGATGAAAACATCACTAGCCATGAAGGTCTCAAGAAAAACTCTCACTGCATGTTTTGTTTGAATAAAGGGGGTCAGTTTCATTGGTGGAGGAAAACGGAGTACTTGGAGAAAACCACTGACCTGTCACAATTCACTGACAAACTTTATCACATTATGTTGAATCAAGTACACCTTGCCATGGGCAAGATTCGAATTCACAACATGAGTGATGATAGGCACTGACTGCGTAGTTGTAAATCCAACTACCATACAATCACGACCATGATGGCCCTTTCAGAACAGTATAAACACAGACTTGTATGCAGTGTAACAATCTGTGTCATAATAACTGTCAATTTCTCTTTCAATCTTTTGGTTCACTATTTAGATGTTCATTTCAGTTATGGGGCCCGGGTGGCTCAATGAGTTAGGTCATTGGATCTAACAACTCATACAAGCCTATCACCAATACGGTGTGGGTTCGCACCCAGCTTTGTAAATTACAAAAAAGGGTGCACTCGACTCGCAGCCGCAAGTGATAAAGTTTACCAGTTGCTTGCCCAAGGTTGGTGGTTCTCTCCAGGTACTCCGGCTTCCTCCACCACTAAAACTGGTCGCCATGATATAGCTGAAATATTGTTGAAAGTGGCGTTAAAACACCAAAAATCAATCATCAAATAATTTCATTTACTCTTCTGTGTACATTTAATTGTTCTTTATGTCAACAGGAAGGAAGAACTGCTGCAGAGCTTGCCAAAGAAGCAGGAAACGAACATATTACAAAGTTTATAGAGAGTTATCAATTTAGTACGGACAGACGAAATAGTATTCCTAATGGTTCACCAGCTTCATCGCCATCTTGACCGATTTTGTTTTGTTGATGCTATTTGCTTATGTATTCCAAAGTTTGTCAAAAACTGAGAGGTTATATGAATACCGTAATTAGGGTTGAATAATGCGCATTGGTGCATAATGCACACCCCCTTTTGGCCTTGAAAATCTCCAGAAAAAAACTAGTTCGTGTCTATAATGTGCATGGACTTTAAAAAAAAATCACGGTCAGAAATGTAAGCATTACATATCAATCGTATATATTTTTCAGTCCTTTGAGCATGTTTCATTTGCTGGTAGAATTTAAGAACCATTTATCTCTTTTCATCTTCAATAAAGTTGCAAAATATGAAATGTTTTGGATTTTATTGGCATTTACATACGATGTTTTTGTTATCCGTACAATAGTAAGCAAAAAAACATGGCGGACATGTGATTTCCCGGTCTGAGAAAGAGTGAAACACATTGTTCTTGTTTATAATGCGCACCCCTCCTACAAAATAAAGAATCTGGTCAAAATCCTGCGCATTATGCACCAGTAATTACGGTATTTTTTTTTCGTTTTGTTTTCGCATCACTTATTTTAATACAATGTACTGTGATAACCAGGAAGCTGTGATAAATAGTAATCTCGCAAATAAATTTAGCAAGCAAAATAAAACTTTGAAGCTTACCAGGTCAAAGTGGTCGTTAGAGCTTTCACAATGACTTGACATGCTTTGTGTATAAGCTGTCTGTGAAATTTTCATGTTTTAATCTCTTACTTAGAAACCATCTGTGCAATTTCAACTGAACCATTGGATGAATTGTCTAAATATGGAGCTCCAAAATGTCTGCCATGGAGCACAATAGTCCCTGATTGGCAGACAAATGGAAAAATGTTTGAAACTGCTGGGCAGTTGAAGTCATCTTCATTGTATTCATCTTAGCCTGAACCAAGCATTCATATTTGAGAAGTTTTAATTGTAAAAAAAAACATATTCTACAAAAAAAAAACCAAAAAACCAACTCTGTTTAAATAATCTACAATTTATGGGAAAGTGTACAGATTTTTGACAGCTGTTGAGACTCTTTTACGAAGTTGTCAGATGATTTTTATCTTTTTCCCCCGAAATATTTTTAAATCATTCTTTCATCACCCTTAATAACAATGTCATATATTTCTTCACTGAAATTAATGATGTTTTATTAAGTAGAAAGAAAATCGTTAAAAAAATAAAAAAAACAACGTTGGAATATTCTTCATGATTATCTCATCAGTACTGATCAAAGCCTAAACTTTTAATGTACCAAATGGTCTTCCATAGAATATTTAAATTTGCCAGCATTTAGGAGAAGTAAAACATGAGTAACCCCTCAGGTCACCACTCATCACCCCTGGGGTCAACTCGTGAAAATCACCATATTGTGTTTGTTCCATGATCTGTATTTAATACCGGTACATGTAATTTACCTAATCTGTTAAATGTATCTCAACTTCCATTTTAGATACATTTAACAGATTATGAACGATACGATCTTACTAGTAGATTTAGTATTCATCATCAATAACCCATGGGTAATTGCGACCCGTTCATTACGTCTAATCATTTTAAAAACGTTTTAAAACTTTTGATTGCCTGTAAAACAGTGGTTCGGAAGTAATCAATGGTTTAAAATAACTCTTGAATTATTCATGACTACAAGGATTTCTCAGTCAATTGACCAACTGTAGACGAGTGGAAAGTATTGCAGCGTGATCAGCTGTGGATTACAGACAATGCCCCTTAGGATAGGATTGGGTTGTTGTTATCAGTGATTATATTCACTTTAAGCAATTTTTCAGCTATTTTGTAACTTAATTGGGGAGAAAGGGCAAGATAAACTAATTTGTGACATCCCAGCCTTTGGTAGATAGATGTCTGGACACACCAGTGGTGTTAACATTGTGGCCAGAACATAACCACTTGACCACCCAGTCCCCTAACCCCTAGGAGTATAATACTCTGTCCCAAATAATTCAAGAGCCTTTTCACACAAATTTCAATTTTTATTGACTTATTTATCATTAATCGTTAGACACAGCTTTTTGAAATCTCAACATTTGTTTTTTTCTAACTTATATAAATATACAATTTACATGGTAATCCAATTTTGAAATACTTTATGAAAGTTAAATAATATATTAAATTCTTATTATTTAAAAAATATATATATTTATCTTATACAGTGAAGAAGGAGGGGGGGGTCATTTTTTTACAAGGGTGACTGCCATTGCACAGTAGTCTGAGGAGACTTGATATGTTTTGTAAAGTAACAGCAAATATTACTTCCGAAACCTGTTGTCAACTGCTATTATTTTTTCATCTGATAGCCTCTTTTTGATATTTTTGTATATTGTATTGCGTTATAGTATGTAAGATTCACTATGTAATAATGTACAACTATTTAATAATATGGGTTGTTACGGTCATGTGACAATGAATACATGCATTCGCATGTAGCTATCAAAATATCTCTCTGGGTCAAATGTGTTTGGTTTGCTATGTCTTGTGATTAGAATGTAGGACAATTTTACCTGCAAATCTTTTAAAATTGCCAATTTAATTTTTCGTTCTTTGACTCCTTCCTATAAATTTTTAAATTGGCATTTTAAGTAAAACAATATTTGCTCACTCCAAAAAAAGACTTGAAATTACGGTAACAGAAAAGACTTTTTTTTAAATCAATTCCTTGCTATATTTTTGACTCTTCGTCAGTAAGGAAAATACTGTAATAAATATGATAAATTGTGGGTTCACTCCATATTTTTAGGGAAGAAAATAATAACAATTTGATGTTAGCTAACCTATTGAAGAGCCTAGTGAAAATAGTTTACAATGATATTAGTGTTTCAAATGATTGTTGGTTTTATTTGAAATTGATGTAATGTATGATTTTATTTGAGCTTTGTCTTATTTTGTGTGAATGGAGTTATCTCCCCTTATATACTTGATTCTCACTTCATACCATAAAATCTTAAGATATTTGTAAATATCTTGAAATGTCAAAAATAAAAAAAAAACACTAAAAAGTTTTTTCCTTTCCCTCTTAAAGTATGGACCTACATGTCAATGTTGTAAATAAAAGAATAATAGATGTTTGAAAGGTTGTAATACAGAAAACCTCTTGTTTCAAATATTTAATTTTATTTATCTACCACAATCAAATTATTTTAACCCACCACTTGTTATATTTTTACATTTATAATTTATGTATTACCGTATGGAATATCAGTTTGTGCAATTGGATTTTTTATGATGTGATTTACTTAAATGTGGTTGTTTATATAAGTATTGAATGAAATATAAGGCCATGCAAAGTTAATTACTTGGTTCTCAGGCCCTTTTTTGTCAAAATTGATGAGGGAGGGCGGCATTTTTGTTTATCCTTTTACTGCTGTAAAAAGTGATGAGGGAGGCATTTTTTCTTCTTTTTTTTTTGTGAAAAATATGGCAATGTATAAATCTTTTCATTACTTTATTGAAAATTTCAATTTTATTTCTTCCGATGGTGGCAGAAACATCACAAGTGGTTAATTTTTATGGAAACGTCCAATCCGCTGGTCCCAACGTACCATTTTTTATCTCCGTAAACAATTCCAATAAGGTACAAGCTTCGGAGAAGCCCCCTATTATGTTTCCTGGTAAAACTGGCAAACATTTGCACAGAAACGATTGACATTTTGTCTAAATGTCAAACGGAAACACGTTTTTTATTTATACATTGTCATAACGATGCTTTAAATCTCATTTAAGCATGATGCGTTTTAAAGCGTTTCACCGACCACGTGATATAAGAGAAAAACGGATGCGGTTGTTTTTTCCGTACGGACAGCGCTACCGCATTTAAATTTTTTTTTTTACTATTTTTGCAATAAAATCGGCAATGCGGCGACGAATTTCCACATGAGGGCGGGCCTGAGAACCAAGAAATTAACTTTGTATGGCCTAATAATTGCATTTTTTTATGTGTGTGTATGTCTAGTAGCAAAGCATTTATATATTATATATATACATGTATTTTACATTTTCAACTTTATGTTTATTGCAATCTGATTTTTGCATCAGATTTTAAAACACAGAGAAGACGGGTTTTTTTTACCATTGTAATTTCAGTGCTTAAAAATTGCTTATATAACATCACAATATTTACATTTTTTACCCCTAACTATAACTAGAGTGTTCTTTATTTATTTTGTCCATTTCTGATGGAAAGACCTATAGATATAGTTATTGTTATTCTTATGCTAACTTATTGAAGAGGCTTGTGGAAATAGTTTGCAACAAGTCACAATAATATTAGTGTTTCAAATGATTGTTGGTTTTATGTGAAATTGACAAAATATTTGTTTTTATTTGAACTTTGTCTTATTTGGTGTGAATGGAGTTATCTCCCCTTATATATTTTATTCTCACTTCATACCATAAAATCTTAAGATTTCTAAGTCGTAATGGTGGGTGTAGTCAAAGGTCATCTTGTCCTTTAAATATCTTGAAATGTCAAAAAGTCATATGTCAAGTTTCATTGATTGCAGTTTTGTCTTATTTTGTTCAAAAGGAGTTATCTCCCATTAAATACTTGATTCTCACTTGATACATTAACTTAAGAACTGTAAGTTGTAAAAGTGGTCACCGTCAAAGACCATCTTGTCCTTTTACCTTGAAAGAAAGTTCAAAAAGACATTGTTAATGTTTCACCTTTGCATTTTATACGCCTGTCTCGAGACGGGCCGTATTATGTGATTGGGTATGGTGGGCGTCCACACAAGTTTCCACACAATAACTTTAGTTTTGTATATCGGATCATTACCAAACTTGGCCACATGATTCCCCTGTGGAAGGAGAAAAACCCTATATATTTTGGAGTCATTAGGTCAAAGGTAAAGGTCACCATTACTATAAATATAATTTTTGACAACAGGGTCGTTTCCACACAATACCTTTAGTTCTGTATATTGGATCTTTACCAAACTTGGCCACATGATTCCCCTGTGGAAGGGGAAGAATCCTATTTATATAGACAGGTGTATTTTGTAATGCACACATTTCTTGTTTCTCACTACTGACATCAAACTGTAATTTATCTTGCACTGTATCTATTAGAGCAGTCAAATTGCATTGACTGAATAAATGTTTGTTATTTAGCTTTTTTGGTACCTGATTCCTTTTGAGCAACAGAAAGAAACAGTAACAGTGCTGACGTCACAGATGACGCCATTGAAAACGTTTAGAACGACGCTTGATTCAGCTAATTTCAGACAATTTGGCAGTTGTTTTGGACCTTTTGATATTGCAGGATAAACACAATATTAGTCCATTATCAAAAAATATCAAATTAATTTGCACTCTCTGCGAAACAGGCTCACTTTTCTACCTGTTTCTAAAGCTCATGCAAATAAATTTAACATTTTCTGACAATGTACAGATATTGTATATATATATTGACATAAAACTAGTTCCAAAGTCTTATTTATTAATTTTATGCTTCAACTGTTTGTACAAAGCTGTGTATGAATGCTCATGGGATGGTCCTTTTTTTTCGGCCAATTGGAAATGGAGAAGATCTGTATGATTACGAATATGATAATTATGACATCAACAATATTACAAAAACTAATTAATAACATATATGTTTATGAATATGATAATTATGACATCAACAATATTACAAAAACTAATTAATAACCTAATGAACTATGCAACATTTAAAACATTTTTTCCTTGGACAATTGTCATTTATGTTTTTTCTTGTTTTTTTTTCCTCTTGAGGAATCCTCAACGATATAATTAACAAGAGATTATTATATACTATTAATAATGTATATGTTATTTATTACAGAAACCAGTGCATAATTAGCGTTAACAAACTTCTGTACACCAAAATACAAGTCATTGATTTGTCAAAAACACAGTAAACAATGTGTGTCACCTGACCATTTCAAATTTTTGTTTTACAGAAGTAGGCAAATTTATGTATGATTCATTCATTTGTAAAATGGTGAATTACACACATGGTAGTTTATATTGTAGATTGAACATTAGGTAATGGTGTTTATATTTTTTGTATATACATGTATTTTGTCTGTGCATTTACTTGGTGCTCAAATATTAATTCTATAACATGAATCGTATTCACCACTGCAAATGTAGAATTTACTTTGATTTCATTTGTGGCTTAATGGATATAAGTTAGCTCTGGAGTGGCAAATTAAAATTTTGTATAACACTTTGTTTCTTTTTTATGCTTAAACCTTGTTGGAGTCACTGTTTAGCGAGTGATCATTGTTAAATGCCAACTCAGCAATTTTTCAGCTATATCATAGCGAGAACAAGTTAATTTTCAATGAGACGATGATGAGGTCCGCTTTGATTTAGACCAACACACTGAGTTGGATTTTTATAGTGCTAGCTCACTGGAAACAATAGTCTGAAGATAGACATGTTGCTCCACTCTGATACTTTATCTTGATTCCGAGCCAACTAGTCTTTGCTCATTCTCCTTTATGTTGCATGCTTAGCGGAGAAGCAACAAATACCAATTTTATAGTCTTCGGTTTGTACCGATCGGGATCAAACCCATGATCTACCACACTCGAGGCGAGCACACTAACCATTACACTGCTAATATGGTTTACTCATTGTTGGAAGTTGCCGTTGTACCAGTTTAGTTTAAATCTTTGGTCATTTTGCGAGTCGTTCCTTGGCATTTAGCAGTAACAAACTTGGCAAGAATCTTACTTTGATAGTCCTCAAATTATTTGTGATTTTCGTTGAAAATATTTTTAAATGTCTACAAGGCCAATAATGCTTTCTGATTGGCTGAATTGCAAGAATACTTTTCTCAGACACCACAGTGTGATGTGAGAGGAATCTTTGTACTGTGACCCTCTAGAAAGTTTTTTTTAGTCAATTATTCTTCTCTGAAACCACTGAACTATGCAAATCAAACATAGATGGAATGTTTCTGTTTTTATTGCCGATCAGAAATCCAATGAGTTGGAATATCAGAAATAATGGATTTGGGAAACTGTTTCAGCAAAGAGGAAAATTTAGACAATTTCTTGGAATTATCATCCCATTGATGGGGCGGGAGGGGCAGGGCATGAGCTATGTGAGCTTGCTGATTAATGTCCATTAATTTATCATAGGCTCTCATGATTTAATCCAAAAATAGCAAAGAGTGCTTATTAGATGTCTCAGTTACATTTTCTATGTAGATTGGTAATCCAAAATGGCTACCACCACAGAACAAAATGTTATTAAAATGCCACCAAGAAAAGAGTATTCTTTGAAACCACTGAACAATTTGAAATATTTCATGAATGGTACTCTTACAAAATCTCTGGTTTAATTATGTTGATCAGTTGACTCTGACTGATTCCTGAGTGATGATATTAACATTTTTCCTTCACATATACATGTATACAAACTTATATCAAAACTGAATGTACAGCACATGTATATCATGTTGTCTTCCTACAAGTTAAACCAATCGGTGACCTTGTTCTGGAGACAATAATTTCTGATGTACAATTTGGGTAGGTTTGGCTTTCATATTAACAATATAAAAGAATGTTTTCATATATTTTTGGCTAATGGTGACTTCAACAGATATATTCCCTAGTAGAAAGTGTCTGCCAATAGGGGACCATGACAGCGTCCATTGTTCAGGACCATTCTGATCACATTGTTGACTACATTTGTACTTCAGTGACTTCATATGCAGGAGATCCTGGGAATAAGTAAATCATGTTTTAGCCAATCAGAGGTCAGGTTAGCCAAATTGGATTTAAAATTGCTCTAAACTTAATAACATTTCAGACAGATCCTCCCCCAAGAAAATGCTTCTGCGTAGTTTCACTTGGCATGCAGTTGTACTGGGGGAAGTGCCAATAAGGTCTCGGCCAATGAGAGGCTATGGGGGCCATTCTACATTTCAAATCGCTAGAGAATGAAACACACCTCCTCAGAACCCTTAGAGAACATTTCTGGCAAGTTTGGTGACTTAATGTGCAGTAGTTCTGCAAAAAAATAAAAAAATGTCTTAGCCAATCAGAGACAAGATGAAACCATCCTCGATCTCGAATCACTCTGAAAAGCAACAACACTTCTTCAAACTGCATAGTGCATAGAGGAACATTACTGACAAGTCTGGTGAATACATATTAAGCAGGGTTTTTTTTGGGGGGGGGGGAGTGAAAATGTCTCTGCGAATCAGAGGCCAGGGTGGCCATCATAGATTTGAAATAGCTCTGAAAAGTAACCATTCTTTTTCAGCACCCTAGAGGAATGTTGGTGGCAAGTTTGTTGACTGGCCTTGCAGTTGTTCAGACAAAGTCGAAAATTTGTGGTTTCGACATTCAAGATGGCCACCTGGCACCACCGCATGACTTGGCTTTTAATATAGGATCCCGCCAATCATCCAATGTGATTGCTATTACTATAGATATAATTTTGATTACAGATCACATCTAAATTTTCCTCCCAAAACAAATGATGATCTTTGATTTGTTCACTCAAATTTGTGTATGAAAAACCAGACATCCATCCAAAATAGCTACATTATGAAAAATAGTAATGTCTTTAAATCGCAAAAATAGGCTAATTTTAAGCTGGAGGCAGCTAAAATTTAACTATTAACTTGTTAAGCAAATCTTTTTTGTTGTAGATGTTTGTTCTGCTTATAAAAAAAACAGTGAACGTGGTAATATGTTCTAGAGCTCGCAGGGGCAGTATGCGCATTCCAATTACCAAGGATTTATATAGTATATAAATCCTTGCAATTACTAATCTGCTATTTTGACAAATTCGGCCCAAGGTAACCTAACAATACACCATGGCGGCACTGTTATTGTTTTTGGACATTAGATAATCTAAGATCTAAGATTATTAATGTCCACAAACAATAACAGTGCGGTCATGGTGTGCTGTTCATATCAATCACTCGCCACATTTAGAAACTTAAAATTATTGATACTGAAAATGTGATGTTGCGATGTTTGGTGTAAAAAAGTGATAGCACTAGCTAGCCGATTCCTTAAAATAAATACACATATTAATTAATGAATCATAGACAAATGTTTGGTCTTTGATAATTGCAAAAATGTAATTACTGTTCATCTTGCAAACAAAATATTGCATTTTATTACAAATGTTCAGGTAAAAAATTATCATCTCAAATCGTTAAAAAACATTGGGGAAAGAAGGGTGGCTACACTCCGGGAATTCCACCTTAAATCAGCATCCACAGCACATTCGTTGCTAAAAGTAATAATTTTTTGATTAGAAAACGGAAAATTTTAGTTTTCTCGAAAACAATACATTTTTTTTAAAACACAGTAAACGAGAGTTTTGTACAGAATTTTAATTACTACCATTTTTAAAATATGCATTTCATCTTAACCTTTCATTATTGCTGCACTCATCTGAAATTTGACATTTTCTCCGATTTTTCCGCCAAAATAGAAGTGGGAGTAAACTAACTAGAGGTAGCAGCCAGGTAAATCTTACCTGATAGAGACAGAGACACGTGTACATGCATAGCTTGCCACTCCATTTTTAAACTTTAAAATCTTTCTAAAAGTTCACATAAAATTTCTTCATAAACCTATTTTTTGACATCTTAACATATATAAACATCGCAAGAATGGGTAAAACAAAGGACTTGTCAAAAGATTGTAAAAACATTGTGTTAAATCTATTCAAGTTTTTTCAGCTTGAGAAGGCCAGGGGAAGACCACTTTATTCCCAAGATAATTTGATTAAAAGAACATGCAAGGCTGCTGGCATATCTTACAGTTCTGTGTATAGAGTTGTAAACGGTAAAAGTCCTCCTGAATCCAACAGACCGAAAGAAAAAGAAAACTCTTGATGATTTTGACCGTTGCGTTATTAAACGGACCGTTCATAGCATGTACAACAGGAAAATTGCCCTAACAGTCTCAAAAATTAAGAAAGAAATTGAATATACAATTAAAATCTCGAAATCAACGCTTATTTTAACTTTATTAGATCTTGGTTATAAGTACAAAAAATCCGGCGATAATAGGAGGCTTTTATATGATCAGAGGTCAGTAATAAATGATCGGTGTAATTACCTCCGAAAAATCAGGAAGTTTCGAGAGGATGGGTATAAAATTGTATATTTGGATGAGACCTGGGTTAATCAGAATCATGCCACTGACTACATGTGGTTACCAGTTGATGGTTCTGATGCCCCAAAGATCCCTTCAGGAAAAGGTAAAAGGTTGATAGTTTTACACGCTGTTAATCGTGGGGAGGGTTTGATTGATATGTGTGATTTGGTTTTTCTTGCCAAAGCTAAAGATGGGGATTATCACCAAGAAATGAACGGAGCCACCTTTTTAAACTGGTTCGAAAATCAGCTTATGCCAGCATTAAAAAGCCCAAGTGTTATTGTTTTAGATAATGTCAGTTATCACAACATCAAGACTGAAGAAACTGTTGTGCCAAACTTTAATCAGAGAAAAGCTGTCTTACAAGATTATCTTTCAAAACACAACATTCCTTTTCAGCCCCTTGAAACTAAAAAACAACTTTATGAAAAAATCAAATTTAAGAAACCCCTTTCTGTTTTTAAAACTGATAAAATTTCCAACCTACACGGTCGCGAAGTTCTGAGAACCCCTGTTAGCCATTGCGAATTGAACCCCATTTGACTTATTTGGGCACAGGTTAAAGGGTTTGTTGCAGAAAACAATACAACTTTTCGTTTGAAAGATGTGAAAGAACTTGTTTATGGGGGGTTTGGCAGAATTACAAAGGAAGTTTGGGCGAAGGCAGAAGACCATGTATTCATAGAAATGGAGTATGGGAAAGAGAATTGCATTGATAGGAGTGAGATTCCTCCAATAATAATTGATTTTGATGACGACGAGTCCAGCGATGAGGAAAGCTGAATCCAGTCCAACATGATTACAGATTGAACGGGTACACCGGTTGTAAATAACAGATTGTAAATAACGTTTTTACCTATACAATTTTATTCATATCCAATAATTGTGTACTCTATGTCTAACTTCAGTGAATTTATTAGCAGAAAAGACCGTTCTTTTTCGAATTATTTCCGAAAGATTGAAATAATTTGGTCAAATTAAAAATCAGTAATTAAGGAAATTTATGATTTCACATTTTTTTCAAAATTTTCCAGGTAAATCTCAGGTAAGCCTGTCTATAAATGTCACGTAGTCAAATGCATTAACCATGAAGGGAACAATAGCTTTCCCCGGCACATAATACATTTCTCTGACGTCACACTAGTGTTCGAACAGTGGATTATTTTTAAGAATCTACAGTTGATTCTTTTGTTCTTGAATATATTACAATTTTAGGCTTAAGAACGTGTTATACGTATTTTTGGACTTTCGTGTCTCGAACCACTGCCGGGCTTTTTAAAGTCTACTTTAATTTTCAAAACTTCCATCTTACCACTCGGTTAAGTTCACCACATTAATAAATTCTATAATTAGTATATTTAACTCTTGATAGTAAGCTTTGTTAAAAAAAATATCAACAATTTGCTTAAAAAAAGCAATTGATCGATATATACAAGACACGATACAAGTATTTGAGTTCTGACATGATTTATGTTCAGAACTGACGCGTATTCTCGCAATACAGAAACAACCAACGAACCGACCGCAACTGAACAAATCAGACAGACCACAGGTGAATATTTGGGACACTTGAAAGGCCTTGAAATATCTAAATATAAACGATTGTATTCACTTGAAAGACCTTGAAATATCTAAATATAAACGAGAATCGAAAGCACGGATGCCGATAAAATTGTGTTGTTTATTTTTATGTCCCCGCGACTATTGGTCGGGGGCATATTGTTTTACCCCTGTCCGTCCGTCCGTCCGTCCGTCCGTCTGTCACACTATAGTATGCATAGTTTGTCCCGCTAACTCCTCCTACAGTTTTGGAGCTACAGCTTTAATATTTTGTAGGATGTTTATACACATAATGGAGGTGTGCATGTGCACAGGATTTTGATTTTCATCAAATATTCTCAAAATGACAGGTCAGGGGCGTAGCTACGTAAGGCCCGAGTAGGAACGTGCCTACACTCAAGTTTGGCATTTTTTTTTTTAAATAAATAATGTCTGTACGCTCTGCATTCCGAGCATAACCTATTTGAGAATTCCGTACCAAATCGTACGGCAATGCTATATAAGTACTACAAAAATTTCCACATTAACCCGTT
>MJUT01018681.1:462645-486037 GCA_002080005.1 Gigantidas platifrons | reverse complement strand
GTGACCACGACCTCCATCCAAGATGACTGCCATGAGCAGACATAGTTTTAACATAAAACCCTATGGGATTTGAATAGTAACTTAGATGTATTCGGCATGCAGACATTCTTAAGAGGACTTAGTTATGTCAGGTGAGCGATACAGGCTCATCTGAGCCTCTAGTATCATTTTTTTTCCTTTTAATAAATTTGATTAAATCAAATACAGACAATGGACAAAAGTATTTGCACGATTCCAATTTTCCCTATGCATGTATATTTCATATAAAACAACAATTTTTCGGAAGCTTATCCTGAAGTCAATTCACACCCGATTTCGATAATCTTTATATCAATAAAAACAGAAGTTTATGTAGTTTTACCGTATAATTTCAAAATAATTTTCTATGATAAACATTTTGAGAATATACAAGCTAAACACACAACTGAATCAATTTCTTTCGAAATACAATGCTTTGATAGTACCTTTGTAGACAAATTATTTAAGTCTGTGTTTAAATCATGACGATTTGAAAAACGTGCTTCAAAACGTAATTTCAAAATTACTACTATAAACTACACATCTTTCTGCTTTCGTTGATAAAATAATGATTAAAATCGGACGTGAATTGATTTCAAGATAATATTTTGAAAAACTAGTTTTATATGAAATATATAGGGATATAGGGTAAATTGGAAGCGTGCGAATACTTTTGTCTATTGTCTGTTGTAGCTTGTGTAATATATTGGTTTGATTAAAGGTACTTTGCAAATCGTGAAAGTTCTGAGATTACATCAATATTCAAAACTTTTATTTTATGTATTGTATGTATATACACTACAGGGTTAGAAATTAACTTTTGTAGTTACTAGCCCAAAGGGCTAGTAGAAGATATCAATCACTAGTCCTTAGAAATCCCAACTAGTCCTGTAGATGCGGCGAGCACCCTTCAGGATGCGAGTTGGCTAAGGGGGTCTGGGGGTATACCCCCCCCAGATAAATATTGAAAATCTAGATGCAAAAGCCTGCAATCTGAGAGTTTTTTGGAGTGAAAATGTCTTTCTCAAAAAGACAGTTTTGAGTGAGGGTGTTTTTTTCCTTCAAATATGAAAATAATGAAATTTGATATGATTGCCAAAGAACACAGCCACAGGACAATGATTTCACAGTTTAGCCCTTCAATGATTAGCAAAACCCATAATACCATGAAGCAAAATACTGTAAATGTCATACCCTTTCAAAGCACTTAAATTGTAGTTTTTATTTTAAGTCAAAAATTTGTTATTTAAACAGTTTGGACCAATAAACACATTTATCAATACATCAATTTTACATAGTTTTAATTGTTACCTACATGAAAATCTGCATTTTATAATCATTTTCAGTACTTTATTACAACAACAAAATATTTAAAACGATATATTTTAGCAAATATTATCATTGTTCTTCTTTTCCCAATCGCCGCGATTTGCAGATCGACATGAAGAGAAGAAACCATAATCTACGTTTTAAGACATTAAGTGTTATTTATTTGAAAATCTGGATTTAATAATCATTTTCCGTACTTTATTACAAAATTTGTATATTTAAAACGATATATTTTAGCAAATATTGTCATTATTCTTCTTTTCCCAATCGCGGCGATTTACAGATGGACATGAAGAGAAGACGCCATAAATATTTTATAAATGAAATTATATTTTGTCAATGTCAAATTTGTGCTTGAATTTTGGAAAACAACTTAACTATTTCAAACGTTTGTGTGATCCGTCTTCCAAGCGCTTTAAACAACGTAGTTTTATAAGTAATTTACAAGCGCATGTTTGACACAGTTGTAAATGGCATATCATAAAGGCCAGACAGGGACAATAACAGCTTTCCAACTCTTCGTGATACATACCGGTCTCTATTTTTTTTACTAGCCCAAGCGGACAAGTACCTATGAGATATGTGTTGTCCGTGGGGAAAATTACTAGTCTCGGACTAGCGGACAATCGTTAATTTCGAACCCTGCACTTTGAATGGCCGTTCATGTCATTGGCGCGATAGTATACGCATATAATATTATATACGCGTATATTATCAACATATATGTGTATATTGTTGCTATATACGCATATATTGTTGTAATATATGTGTATATTGTTAAAATATACACATGTTTTGTTAAAATATATGCGTTTATACTTTATTCTAATTTATTGGTTATATGCACATAAATATACACAATATACACGTATATAGCAACAATATACGAGTATATGACCACGTATAAATATGTGTATATAGCAACAATATACGTGTATATATACGCGTATGTTCCATTGAAATTCTTATATACACGTTAGCCTGGTTGATTTAACCAATGAAAATTGCAGTTTTAAACTGGCTGGTTTAAGACAAATATCGCTGCCAACTATAACGGAAACAGAGACAGAGATCGATTTTTGCAAAGAATTAAAGAGACCGTTGATAACTGTTTTCGGCTTGGAACAACTGACACTCTACAGAAAGACATCTTTGATAATATACGTGAAAGGTAATAAACATGTGAAAATTTCCCGCTTAATTTTCGCAGTTATGTCCCCTTAATGGAGCCAAACGTAGTAACAAGGGCAGTTTTGATCGGATTTGAATGATTGACACCTTTGGCAAAAGTAACGTTATATACAAATAAAGTAACGCCTATATATACACGTAAAGTAACACGTACAGTATGTGGCCAAAAGTATTGGCGCATGTAAAACAATCCCTATATAATCAACTGTGCGATAATGTTCCAGAGGAATTATGCACACTAATGGAAGAAGAAGATAATCAACCAAAACCATATTTAAAAAAAAAATATTGTGAAGTCATTTCTGGATAGATGTTAACAAATTTTACACCAAAACATTCGGAATTGTCTATATTTTGTTTGTTTATTTGCTCATTATGTTTATATGAGTGGTTTTTATTTGTACATACATGTAATTTAAACATGATTGTTGATTTTTAGGATTTATTTTTAGTTGAAATATATAAGAAAATCAAAGTCAATTTTTATTTGTTGTGTTTAAATTATGTACAAATTAAAACCACTTATATAAACATAATGATCAAATAAAAAATTAAAATATAGACAATTCCGAATGTTTTGGTGTAAAATTTGTTAAAATCTATCCAGAAATGACTTCACAATAATTTTTTGAAAAAATATTGTTTTGGTTGATTATATAGGGATTTTTTTTACATGCGCCAATACTTTTGGCCACACACTGTATATACCCAAAAATTCATTTAAATTATCAACGCGTATATAAGAACAATATACGCGTATATAGCAACAATATACTTGTATATGTTGATAATATACGCATATATATACGTGTATATTATCACGCCAATGACATGAACGGCCACTCGTAATACACTGTAATGTTGATATTTAATCGAAATAAATCTATCTATCAAATATAATTTAGAATAATGTGAAGGGCTGTACAACCTCGTCAACTCGTATGATTACTAGCTTTTCTGCTATGTATTAACACAGGCACTAGACGTTTTGTCAATATGAATATTACATAAGCAATGGGCAGAAAATAGTGTCCAATATATATAATAACGTCTAGTGCCTGTGGTATTAAAGTAATTATGTATAAAAATAAACCCAATATTTACATTTATATTACATTTACTATAAAATATAGGAGCAAACGATCCAGGGAAAACAGAAATAAAAATGTAGGTGCAAACAACTCAAAAATCAAACAGGATTTCGGGGGCGAAAAGGCCTGGAATGTGGGAGGTGCATAGACAATATTTTATTTGCACGAACACATTTACATTAAATGGTTATGGCATAAACTGAAACAATACAGAATAACAGACTCATGGAATGACAGTGGTATTTAGTGCTATATTAAAATAGCCACAGTTTCTAAATGGCCTTTCTCATTAAGAAACAATCATTTAAAAAATTGACTGTAATTTTAAGAGTGACCGGAAAACTGCTATTAAAAAGTAAAGACATGTGTCTTAATGAAATATTTGAGTTAACTATTTTAATGTTAACTTTTTGTAAGAATGTTTTTCTTATAAAAGATATGATTTGATTTGATTTGATTTATGGTGTTTAAAATGCCACTTTCAGCAATATTTCAGCTATATCATAGCGATCTTAAAGATATATAATGTGGACAAGTTGAAAAGAAATGACAGGCAGACATATAGAAAAATGGCAAAATTATTAAAGTGGTGATGGTGGCCACGTATTTAATGGTAAAATGGTAGAAAATTCTTCTTCCAAAGCAATTCATAAATTGTATCTCGAGAACCAACGATTGAAATTTTATTGTATTTGACATGAAGTATCCTTGGGAAATGGAAATTAAACCTTGCACAGTGTAAAGCAAGAGAAAAAATATAGAATCAACACTTAGTCGAACCACTATTTACATAAGCAATATAGAATCAACACTATTTATATAAGAGGTGTCTTCCTCGAGGTCCGTGTGTGTACTATATAAAGAGATTAAAACAGTGTGATCTAGTCATTCTCGATCACATCCTTGGATTGTACAGATGTAATTGTGCTTTGGTTGGGGCAATATTTAAGCTGTATCGTTACATATACAGCCAGGTAGTCTGAAGGCTAGGTAGTCACAACCGTTATCATATATAACAGGGTATGTGACTATAGTCTATGACTATTTAGGTCTAGAGCACTTGGTTCAAGTAGGTGTTTGTGTTGTCTCATGGTAGATTGGTACATAGACATTGTCTGACACCATAGGTCTCCGGACCAGTTTATTGTATCAGAAAAGCAACACAATACAAAGCATAACTAATTAACAGAACGATAAGTGCATGATTGTCTGAGACGCATAGGTGTTTGGGACATAGGTCTCCAGCCATAGGCTGATAGGGTCTAAGAGGCAGGTCTGAAACATAGGTATTAGATATAGTTTGATATATATTGACAACCATAATAAAGAATAGGATATATTAGGTTTTGTTCAACAAGCTATTTAATCACTATCAAATCACAGGAAACTGGTATGAACCAAATGGCTGCTCTCCGGTGTTGTAGCCTGTCTGCTCGGCACGTTACAAGTGTTCCATGTGTTCAATCAAGTTTAGTTTTTGAGAAGCATTATTTTATTCTCGAGTTAAATTTGAATCCATATTTATATCGGACTTAAATAAATAAAAAAAGTTATCATTTTGATTGTTGGCCCCTTTACTGATTTCCTTTGACACCTTATTTCTTTGAAACCACAAGAGCTTGATCAAATCTTATTGAGAAAGCAGGCAAATAATTTCAAAAGGTATATAAAGGAGAAAACTTGTCAAAATAAAACTTATTGATTCCATTTTTACCTCCCTGTATCTTGGAAATAATAGGAACTATACAAAATCTATTAGCATATTACATAAAGAAATTTGTATGGAACACACACACACACACACACAAATTGATAAAAATCAGTTGAAAAATTAACAGTCCATATACAATGACAGAATTTTTAAAACATTATCTTTGACACCTTGGGGCCTTTGGTTTCTGTGGTGGATTTCTAATAAAGAAAAGCTTTGTTGAGGACCATTCAATGAATACTCCTAACAAGTTTAGCTCCAATTGGCCCAGTGGTCCAGAGATAAAGAATGAAATGTAAAATTTTACGGATGGTGATGACATGGAAAACAACGATATACGAAAATGGACACAAAGTGCTTCTGTTTCTGCTTCTGCTTCTGCCATGTAATTGCCTCCTTCATCATGTTGAAGATTATGCAATGACTTTGGACTGCGCATTTTAGTTGAACTAATCAAGTGTGTTGGATAATGATTTACATGGGGCTTATTTACAATTAAAAGTTAAACTACAAATGTATATACCGGTACATGTTGGGACTGCCTGGCGGCTAAAGGGACACAATCCTGGCCTTGAAGGCTTCATGTGTGTCCAGCTCCACACCTGTATTGATGACAATACATGAAAAAGATTTCTCTTCAGAACCAGATATTGAAATGCATGAATTGTAAATTGCTTGAATCATTACCGAGGTTATTGATATATACAGATTTAAGTTTGCACAAATTTGACCTCAAGATGAGGACTTGGCCCTTTATAGTGTTCAAGAGATTACATTAAAGTGGAACCTCTTTATTTCTAAGTTCATGGTATGGTTGAACATTTTTGAGTTATCCTTAGTTCAACTGAAGGGGAGCAAATGGTTATGTAACTCTCAGGTAAATTTGATAAATGGTTTTTATGGTTCATAGTGTTAAATGCCACTTTCAACAACTTTTCAATTATATTGTGGCAGTCAGTTTTATTGGTGGAAGAAACCATAGTACCCAGAGAAAACCACCAATCTGTTGCAAGCAACTGACAAACTTGATCACATAATCTTGTATCGAGTACACCTCGCCGTGAATGGGGTTGGAATTTACAACTTTTGTGGTGATAGGCATTGATTGCATAGGTACATCCAACTACCATGTGATCATGACCATGACAGACCCCAGTTTGATAAATGTATACGAGGACTATTGTTCTCCATCATATTTGATATTTCTACCAGGATTATGTATGTATTGTGTGCATACTTGTGTATAAGAATTAATTTTTATGTTTTGAAAATATAAATATCAACTTTACTTAAATGAGGTGTTGTGATTATTTGACTGTAGCCAGGTTTGTACTGAATGATTATTGTCAAGCAACCTCAAGAAAAAGAAATATTTGTGTACAGCATGTTTATATATACAGGTCATATGGCAATACACTGGTGTGTTTAAATATTATAAAAAAATATAGGTTGTATAGTGGAACCTGTGAAATCCGACACCTGAGTTTTCTGACATCCTGTGACATCCGACAAAAATTTATGGTCCCAAAGTAGTTCTGTTAACATAAATAAAACTTGAGTATTCCAACAAGTCACATCCTGTACAGTCTGACACATTTCCCTGGTCCCTTGATGTGTTGGATTAGACAGGTTCTGACATCCTGTACAATCTGACACATTTCCCTGGTCCCTTGGTGTGTCGGATTAGACAGGTTCTGACATCCTGTACAATCCGACACATTTCCCTGGTCCCTTGGTGTGTCGGATTAGACAGGTTCCACTGTAATGTAATATTTTGAAAAATTTGTCTTCAAGAATTAAGAACCTTGGCATAAAACAGCTATACGATATGAAGATTTAGATTTATACCAATGAAGGTCCTCTGGTATATTGGGACCCAGTAAGTCTGGCGGGATCAAAATTTTACATATGCAACGATAGGCAATATAATATTCTTTCTCATGTGAGCCCCTAGTTATCTTAATATACTATAGTGAATGAGATCTCTGTACCAATATGAAATCTACAATGTATCAATACATGATTAATAATAATTTTTTTATTTCCAGTCGTTACCATAATGAGTAATATGGCAACTAATGAAGAAGATATCGAAATGCAAGATACTACAGAAAAAACTCCTGCATTGGAGGAGAGTATAGAGAAAGATAAATCCGAAACAGATCCAAAGAAAGAAAAATCCGAAACAGATTCAAAGAAAGAAAAAACCGAAACAAATTCAAAGAAAGGAAAAACCGAAACATATCTTGCAACAATTTTGAACAACAAATTGTTTAGCGGGTGTGTTGTATTTAACGTGATCCTTATTATTTCAATATTAAGTGTGACAATAGCTTGGTTGATGTTTGTTAAAACTAAGATTGTTGACTTTGATGCAGCACCTGACTTGTATTGTACAGATTGTAATAACGTAGATCCTAAAGATGCAAAACGTTTCTTTTCTAATGACGGAGATAGTTGCTGTGCCGATAAGAATGGGAAGTTCTTGGAACACATTATGAGTAAGGTAAGGCTGGTACATGGGAATTTTTATTTTCACACGTTATGTTGATTGAATATGAGCAAGGTTAAGCCTGCCCATGGAAATTTTCTGTTGGATGTGACCAACTGATGGCCAGTGAATTGAAATTTCTGTTTTAGCATATTTGTTGATTGAATATTATGAACAAGGTAATGCCAGTACTTTGAAAGTTTAGAAAATCAGTACATGATGGTAAGAAATGTAGCATAAAAACAATGTGTATTCCAAACCTCCATACATAACGATCTGAATATGAGTTAGACAATTGCAAATGGGATTTTGGGCAAATAATGTCTTCAGAAGTATTTTAGAACCAACCCATTTTGGAAAAATGTATCTTTAAATCAGAAATATGATAGAAACTATTAAAGCAAGTTAAAGACTCTTGTACATTATTATTTATTTTAGGTACACATATAATGGTTTTATTTTCAGCATGTCAACAAAACACTAGAAGAAAAGTTCAAAGAAAGTATGTATTATGTACAGTTTGTATTGCATTCTATTTGTATTGTGTACAGTTTGTTTGGAATGTCAATAATATATGTTTGTATTTTTATCTTGTGGATTTGTTAATGTTTGAATGTAAATGAATGAAAAAGGTTCTGTTGAAAAAATTGTTGCCAAGCTCTAACTCTTTATTCTTACTCCTGTCAAACCATGGCAGGTCAAAAAAGAAAATGGTTTATTTGAATGTGGATGGTCACGGCACATTAATCTAAAAGCAAACACTACTTATATCAACACATAATTAATCAAATATTTTACAGAACTATTTTAAGGAATATTTGAAATTGTTGAACAGGTTATACGATATAACCTGGTTTGGGTCAGTTTACGCATAATAAACCGTGAAGCTGCTTCAAGCAGTTTATGAAAAGCGTAAACTGACCCTAACGAGGTTATGCAAATATAACCTGTTCAACAATTTCAAATATTCTTTATAATTTAATTTTTACAACAAAATTTAGTGATTCCTCGATTTTAATTTACGATTATTTCGTGTGACTATTTGAATTTGTCGTTGGCAGATGAACACGTTGGTGACGTGACAATACCAACCCAGGTTATCGAATACAACCAAAATTTTCTCCAAGTGGATTAGCCAATCAGATTGAAATATTCAAATCAAATTAAATTATTAAAGTATAACCAAATAATTATGTAGCATTCTATGTATTTACAGAGCCATTGTTTCAGATGTGTTTAAACACCACCACAGCAACACACCCAAAAGCATATGCCCAGATAGTAACAATTGGCAGCACTAAGAGTAAGTATACAATTATCACAGAAATACTAGTATCAACAACCCAGATAGTAACAATTGCCAACACTGAGAGTAAGTATACAATTATTACAGAAATACTAGTATCAACAATTTCTAGTTCACCTGAGCCAAAGGCATCATGAGGTATCATTCCAGAGTTATGTCTATTAATAGACATAAAATTATGTTTTTATTGGTCTCCAAGTACAGTGGACCTTGTGCAAAATCAAACACCTGAGTTTTCCAACATCCTGTGACATCTGACAAAAATATATGATCTCAGAGTTTTTATGTTAACTAAGATAAAACCTGAGTATTCTGACATCCTGTACAATCCAACACATTTCCCTGGTCCCTTGGTTTGACAGATTAGATAGGTTCTGACATCCTGTACAATCCAACACATTTCCCTGGTCCCTTGGTTTGACAGATTAGATAGGTTCTGACATCCTGTACAATCCGACACATTTCTCTGGTCCCTTGGTTTGACAGATTAGACAGGTTCTGACATCCTGTACAATCCGGCACATTTCCATGGTCCCTTGGTTTGACAGTTTGGACAGGTTCTGACATTCTGTACAATCCGACACATTTCTCTGGTCCCTTGGTTAGACAGATTAGACAGGTTCTGACATCCTGTACAATCTGACACATTTCCCTGGTCCCTTGGTTTGACACATTAGACAGGTTCTGACATCCTGTACAATCCGACACATTTCCCTGGTCCCTTGGTTTGACAGATTAGATAGGTTCTGACATCCTGTACAATCCGACACATTTCCCTGATCCCATGGTTTGACAGATTAGACAGGTTCTGACATCCTGTACAATCCGACACATTTCCCTGGTCCCATGGTTTGACAGATTAGACAGGTTCTGACATCCTGTACAATCTGACACATTTCCCTGGTCCCTTGGTTTGACAGATTAGACAGATTCTGAAATCCTGTGCAATACGACACATTTCTCTGGTCCCTTGGTTTGACAGATTAGACAGGTTCTGACATCCTGTACAATCTGACACATTTCCCTGGTCCCTTGGTTTGCTAGATTAGACAGGTTCTGACATCCTGTACAATCCGACACATTTCCCTGGTCCCTTGGTTTGACAGATTAGACAGGTTCCACTGCATTATCTTAAATTTTTAACATCAGATTTAACTAAAATTTTAAAATTGCATTTTAATAAATAAAATACAGGAAGGGTTTGAATCTGACTTTATGGCTCTGGAGATATGCCAATTTTATAGTGCATAAATGATGTTTTTATTTGGTTTCCAAGCATTATCTAAAACGTTTTTAATATTCAGTTAAATTAAACATTTTAAATTGCCATTTATATCCATAATTATACCCCTTAATTATGGGTAAATGATGTTTTTTTTTAATTTCTTAGTGTTATCTCAAGTCCTGGTAGTTTTTAGAATGTATATTTAGCTTTAAATGGATAACATACAGGTCAAGTTTGGGTTGACAATTTCCTTTCCAGAGATGACATTTTGCCTACTGGACAACAGTAACAACCTGGATTGTGCCTCTTGAATGCAATATACAATTTTAGCTCCCCAAAGGCAAGGCTCAGGTGGACCTTTGGTTTTCTTCCAAAGCTTTGTTTGATGATATTGCACTTCATTCAAGGCTTAGGATTGGTTGAAAATCTTTGTCAATCTTTTCTTTTGAAAACTGGATGAAATGAAACAAAATTTGAATAAAAAAGTCTTTGTGGGGTCCCTTCTACAATTATGTTCATTCACCCAGTCTACTATCTGTTGTGGTCGTGATTGAATGGTGGTTGGATTTTTAACTACCTGTGCAATCAGTGCATATAACCGCTGACGTAAGTTTGAACAATGTTCATGGTGAGGTGTACTCGATACAACATTATGTGGTAAAGTTTGTCAGTCACTTGCGACAGGTCATGGTTTTCTCCAGTTTCCTCCATCTATAAAACTAACCGCCACGATATACCGTTAACTGAAATATTGTTGAAAGTGGCATCAAAGACCATTAACATAAACCAACATGGCCTCTACACAGTATTACTGCCAAACAAATAATATATTAACATCTCGGGTGAGCTACTAAAGGCTCTCCGAAGCTTATTTGTTTTTCTGTGGTGATATGTTACATGTCAAATTGTTTATAGATATATATAGTTTTCACATAAAGATACTGGTAAAAATGAAACATTGAAGATTAGACACTACATATATATTATACACAGCTTAAATTTGGTCATGGGTACTTAACTTATCAAACAAAAGTTTATGGGTATATTACTAATAAAACAACAGGTTGTGGGTAGTTTACTTATCAAATAAAAAATTATGGGTAAATTACTGATAAAACAATAGGTCGTGGGTAGTTTACTAATAAAACAAAAGGTCTTTGGTAGTTTACTGATAAAACAACAGGTCGTGGGTAGTTTACTTATCAAACAAACATTTTTGGTAAATTACTAATAAAACAACAGGTCATGGGTAGTTTACTTATCAAACAAAAAAATTGGTAAATTACTGATAAAACAACAGGTCATGGGTAGTTTACTTATCAAGCAAAAGTTGAGAGGTAAATTACTGATAAAACAACAGGTCGTGGGTAGTTTACTTATAAAAATAAACTTTAGGGGAAATTACTGATAAAACAATAGGTAATGGGTACATTACTTATCAAACAACAGGTCATGGGTAGTTTACTGATAAAACAACAGGTCATGTGTAGTTAACTGATATAATAACAGGTCATGGGTAGTTTAGTTATCAAACAACAGCTCATGGGTAGTTTACTGATAAAACAACCGGTCATGGGTAGTTAACTGATATATAACAGGTCATGGGTAACTTAGTTAATATCAAACAACAGGTCATGGGTAGTTTACTGATAAAACAACAGGTCATGGGTAGTTAATTGATATAATAACAGGTCATGGGTAGTTTAGTTATCAAATAACAGCTCATGGGTAGTTAACTGATATAATAACAGGTCATGGGTAGTTTAGTTATCAAACAACAGGTCATGGGTAGTTTACTGATAAAACAACAGGTCATGTGTAGTTAACTGATATAATAACAGGTCATGGGTAGTTAACTGATATAATAACAGGTCATGGGTAGTTTAGTTATCAAACAACAGCTCATGGGTAGTTTACTGATAAAACAACAGGTCATGGGTAGTTAACTGATATAATAACAGGTCATGGGTAACTTAGTTAATATCAAACAACAGGTCATGGGTAGTTTACTGATAAAACAACAGGTCATGGGTAGTTAATTGATATAATAACAGGTCATGGGTAGTTTAGCTATCAAACAACTTGTTATGGGTATATTACTGATAAAACAACAGGTAATGTGTAGTTTACTGATAAAACAACTTGTTATGGGTATATTACTGATAAAACAACAGGTCATGTGTAGTTTACTGATAAAACAACAGCTCATGTGTAGTTAACTGATAAAACAACAGGTCATGTGTAGTTAACTGATACAATAACAAGTCATGTGTCATTTTCTGACCAACCAAAAGTCTATGGATAGTTTACTGATCAAATACAAGTTCATTGGTATTTTACTGATAAGAGAAAAGCTCATGGTTAGTTTATTGTTGTGAGTATGTTTACTAATAAAACAATAGTTTAGGGGCAGTTCACTGATCAAGCAAAAGCTCGATTGTCACAATATTTCAAAACAGAACTTAAAAAGACAGACAAGTAAGGATAAAGGTGATTTTTTTTTATTGTCGTCTTTGAAAGAAGTTTGTGAAATGAATGATATTTAATTCTTCCATCTATTTTTTTTCTCCTCAGGGATAGGCGATTATGACTTGGTAAGTTGGGGAGATGGATCCTCCGGAAAGTACCAAAAATTTTTAACTAACATCACATATGATGGTGAAGGTTTCAAAGTTCAGCGATCTGGTTTCTACCACATCTACAGTAGGATTGCCTTCAATTTGAAGATGGACAACGTGACATTTCCTGCTATTATTAGACATTTAGTGTTGAAGTTCAGGAAAAATTATAATGTAGGAGAAAAGTTACTGGAAGGCTATTCTACACAGTGTGAGACCGTTTCTGACACCACATTTTCATCTTTTGTTTTTGGAGATTTCTATATCTCTGATACTGACGTGATAAAGGTTCATTTAAATGAGCCAAATTATCTTGCATCAGATCAGTCATATTTTGGAATGTTTTTAATTTAACTTGACTAATGTTCTCAAACTTGCTAAGAAGAACATAATGTTTGCAATTAAACCAATAAAAAAAGGAGAAAGACAATAGAATGAATGTTAAACAGTGACAAACCAGCATAGAATTTGGATCGCCCAATCCAAGTGGACATGTGAGCTATTGGCATCAATATTTTGTTCATCTAATCGAAGGGGCATGTGAGCTGTTATCATAAATTTGTTGTCCATTTTTAATCACTGAATATTAGCCTGACCATTAGAACCACACTTGGTAACCACACTTGTTCTCATTGGCTGAACCTTCGCAAAATTTATATATAAGCTAATTTTAAATTCAGCAGTGTTTTTTGAGGCAATCATGAGTTCTGTTTATTTTTTACCAAATCTTTCTTCGTTACACGCTTTTAAAGTTTTTTAAGTTGCCATCAAGTGTGCATTCTCCATTTTTTCTTCTTCAAAATATGTGTCAGGTAGCTACATTTGTAAGTATTTAAATATTTTAGTTTTGTATAGAAATGATTTGTATATATGATGAAGCCAAGATGTATGTAAATAAACTTTACCTGTGTACCGGTTACAAACTCAAATTTGAGTCTGAACATGTCAAACTCTGTGTACTGGTAAAGGTTCCCAGGACCCAAACACTCAGAGCTGCTTAGCACGTCTGGGTGGTGGAGATGGCAGCCCTCTCAATGGGGTGTGGTGGCTGTTTAGGGGGTTGTCAGGTTATAATGTAGAAAGCCTGACCATGGACCATAGTGGGTAGCTTGTTTGGAGAGTTTAGGGGGTTGTCAGGTTATAATGTAGAAAGCCTGACCATGGACCATAGTGGGTAGCTTGTTTAGGGGGTTGTCAGGTTATAATGTAGAAAGCCTGACCATGGACCATAGTGGGTAGCTTGTTTGGAGAGTTTCACACTCCCTACACACTAAGGACATCTTCTGTAGATTTCAAGAAAGAGTAGGCCCATTGTAGCTGCACCAAAAGAATAAATTTTCGTCCCTACCATCATTTTTCAGTGGCAGTCGATGACCTGGTTGACTCGTCCTTCCCCCATTAGGAGTTTTTATATGTTATTGAACTTGTTCTCCTTCTGAATATAGCTGAAATGTACTACTCACTGGACGTTAAACAATAATCAATCAATCAACATGTCGTCAAACACGTTGGAAGGGTCCATCAATTATTGGGAGAGATGCTTAACTTTATATTAAAATTTGAAATAGTTAAAGCCTGATTATTTATGTTACCTGTTTGTAAATAGATTGCTTCTTAATATTTTGAATCAAAATGGGTTTTTTAATGTTTTTTAGAGTCTGTTGAAGCTTGCTTGTCTGTTAATCAATTTATTTTTATTGCTAGTAAGTGTATGGTAATTGTCATCTAAAAGGTGGTGGCAAAAGTGAGTTTGAAACAGTTTGAAATCTCCCTATATAATTATATATAATTATATATAAATTAGTTTTAGAGTCACATGTCATTAAATACATGTTTTGATTGGTTTAAAAAGTTGAGGTTATTTTCGTATGTACTGAATCTGAAAATAGATTTCGTTCCCAAGGCGTCGCGTGCCGTTGTCATCAGACGATTTTCTTTAAATGAGACACCTTTGGGGTTATTATAGGATTAAACACTGTTTTTTAGGAAATTACCTATGTATAAACTCCGGCAACTCACTCACAAACTGAATAAAGTCCGAAGTCAGATTTACATTGGAAACAATAAAATTGTCTTTAGTAATACAGTGTTCATGAAAATCTCAAAGAAACAGAATAATTTTTTTTTAAACACATGAAATGTTTTTATATGAAATATGTAGATCATGGTAAACACTTGACTCACTTTTGCTAAAAGACAATGTATATAATTTGGTTTTATTGTACAAATTTTCAGATATTTTGTGTGTAAAACTTAATAACATTTTTAATATTATTTGCATGATTTATGAGGAAGGTGGGTTTATATAATGAACCATGTATGTTTAATGATTTATGTATGATAATGTTATATTGCTTATTTATATTGTATGAACATTTTAATATTACCCCATAATACTCTGGCCCAACCTCAAGCCAATTGGGCCCCTGCATTGGATTTATCTACTCTCTGCTGTTCTAGTAAACAACAACACACTGCAGGTTTTATAGAGAACTGCATCCTAAAGCTGGCCCTGCTAATACTAATGATGTGTTGATCATAGTCTGTAATATACTTACATCTGGGGAGTCTGTCATTTGACATAGCAAGCATTCTAAGGACTTAGATTGCTCAGAAGGCTGAACTCTTTATTTAATCCCTTAAAAACTCGGGAAATGCTTATATTTGGACAGGAAAATAAGTATTAAATGCCTTTGATACAGGACCATGAACGATATTTGTCACATATAAAAAGTAACATTAACATTAAATACTTTGATGTAATAGATACTTCTGAGTCTCAAGTTGGATTGTGGTGTTTAACACCACTTATTTCAGTTATATTGTGGCTGCCAGTTTTAATGGTGGAGGAAACTGGGTGTACCAGTAGAAAACCACCGGCCTGCCGCAAGTCACTGACAAACTTTTATCACATCATTTTGTATGACCAGGATTCGAACTCACAACTTTAGTGGTGATAGGCACTGATTGCACAGGTAGTTGTAAATCCAACTACCATTCAATCACGACCATGACGTCCCCAAGTCACAAGTAATTAACTAAAGAATAAATTGCTTAAATGTTGAAATTATTAATGTTTTTTTTTCTTTTAAAGTTTTGTAGAATTTGCATAATAAATATAAATTAACTGTAATATGTAAATAATGGTAAGAAAAAAAGTGTAAACCTATCTAATCACATGTAGGTAACTTACAGCTGATCACTCTTAGACTGTTAGATACTCTCCACTGGTAATTTGTGGGTCAATTCATATGAAAACCATTGTTTCAGTTTTGTTCTGTAACTGATCTGTATCTTAAATAGTAGTTTTCATAGTAACAGAACACTTAAATTTTGCTATTGGCTAGATTGAAGAGATTATGAAAGATACAATCTGATTAGTTGACATAGCATTCATTGTCGCTAGCCCACTTTATTAATCACTTTAATTTGCAAGGAAAGCCTGTTTTTAAAATCTGTAATTTGATCGGATGTAAAATATTGTGTTGGAACAAATCAAAATATTTTAAAATGAACAATATATGATAACATAGATTTGTCTGTCAGTTGACCCATGAGGGACAAACGGAGAGTATCAAAACATTATCAGCTGTTGGTTACTAACGATGAACTGATCATGGATGTAAACAAATTTAAGCTTTTCTAATCATGAAAGTCGAATATAAATTAAATTAAAAATATGTGTACCCGTATTAGCATTATTCAATAATCTGTTTCCCCCAGTTCTCAAATAATTCGACAATTTTCTATTGTCCCTTGAGAGATACTTTATTGTTATTTTTTTTTTTATATATTATTATTAATTATCACAGATGTATTTGCTAACCTACATGAATTCATTCTACCATAAAGTGCCATTATCATCATCTTATATTTGCAAGTAACCAATACAAAAAGTGCTAGAACTACTTCAGAATTTCATTCTTTGAGAAAGAAAATCTCCATAACTTTAGTTTGACCATTCTTGATCTGATATTTCTTGACTTTAAACATTAATCCATTTTGGCTTGTCTTTTTTTCTTGTTTTTCACTGATTTTGTTAATGAGGAAAAACCCTAAAAGAGTTTGGGAGGTTTATGTATTAGGAACTGAACTGTATTTTTTGGATATTGTATGTTAATCAACCATACGATAAAATGAATATAGTGTAGTTAAATTTGTAGCCAATATATTCATTTAAACCTTTAATTTCAAGTTATTGTATTGTCATGTGCAATTATTTTTATTAATTATTAACTTTTTATCCAGAGTGCTGTATTTAATAAAGTATTAAAATAAAATTATGTTTTCATCAATACATTGTGATAGTATGTTGTCTTGTTGGATGGAAATTAATGCTGTTTATAGTTTATTTATATCTATATTGTCATTGGGTTAGGTTCAACAATATTTCAGTTATCATGTGGCAGTTAGTTTTATTGGTGGAGGAAACCAGAGTACCCAGCGAAAACCACAAACCTATCACAAGTCACAGACAAACTTTATAGCATAATGTGGTATCGAATACACCTTGTCTGAGTGGGAATAGAACTCAGTGATAGGCACTGATTGTATAGGTAGTTGTAAATCCAACTACCATACAATCACGACCATAAAGGCCCCATATATTGTCTTTGGAGATTTAAATATCAAGAGGGGCATTGGGATCCCACTGACTGGTTAAACCATGCTCCATTTTTGTGCTTGATCCTGGTTTGTGGTGATCAGCATATAATGTGGTGTTTTTTGTGTTTGGAGATCTGAGGTTAGAGGTGGTTGTTTGTTGATTAAGTTGTTTACCATGACTGTTTAAGCTTTCACAGGTTACAGAGTCAGATATTTATGATTTCCCAGAATATAAACCAAAAACTATGCTCAGGTTGGAAGTTAAGTATGTCCTGTCTTATAACCACACTCGCTAGTCTGAAATCTTCCCATTTATTATAATTATTCAGTTATCACCAAAATATAATCGTCTTGGTCATGGTCAAGTTTGTATGCAAGCAGTGACTATCACCACTTAGATGTCAGAGGAGAAGATTTAAAAAAACTAGAGGCTCAGATGAGCCTGTATCGCTCACCTGACATAACTAAGTTCTCGTAAGAATGTCTGCATGCCGAATACATCTAAGTTACTATTCAAATCCCATAGGGTTCTATGTTAAAACTATGTCTGCTCATGGCAGCCATCTTAGATGGAGGTCGTGGTCACCGGACACAATTTTAAAAGTATACTACCCAAGGATCATCCATGCCATGTTTGCTTTAAATTGACTGACTGGTTTTAGAGGAGAAAACTTTTAAACAATTTTCCCATAGGGTCCTATGTTAAAACTATGTTGACCTATCAGAACACATTATGGGCCCTGGCAGCTATGTTGGAATTCCAATAAGCACCAAAAACAAAAATCTTGTATATGACCATCTAATAAACATTTCTGCCAAGTTTGGTTCAAATCTGTTTCGTGGTTTCAGAAAAAAAGATGAAAATGTGAAATTCCCATAGGGTCCAATGTTAAACTAAGTCGAGTCATGGTGGCCATCTTGAATTTCTGATCAGCAAACGATTCACAGGTTTAATACAGGATCACTCAATGATCATTCCTGTAAAGTCACAATTCAATTGGCTTAGTGGTTTCTAACAAGAAGATTTTTAAAATTTCTACCAATCAGAACACATTATGAGCCCTGGCAGCCATGTTGGATTTCCGATCAGCACCAAAAACAAAAATCTTGTATATGACCATCTAATGAACATTTCTGCCAAGTTTGGTTCAAATCTGTTGCGTGGTTTCAGAAAATAAGATGAAAATGTGAAATTCCCATAGGGTCCAATGTTAAACTAAGTCGAGTCATGGTGGCCATCTTGAATCTCCGATCAGCAAACGATTCACAAGTTTAGTACAGGACCACCTAATGATCATTCCTGCAAAGTCACAATTCAATTGGTTTAGTTTCTGACAAGAAGATTTTCAAGGCTTCAACCAATCAGAACACGTTATTGGCCCTGGCAGCCATGTTGAATTTCCAATCTACACCAAAAACACAAATCTGGTAGAGGACCATCCAATGAACATTTATGGCAAGTTTGGTTGAAATCTGTTCAGCGGTTTCAGAGAAAAAAAGTTAAATGTGAAAAGCTAACGGACGGCGCTTACCCATGACAAAAGCTCACATGGCCTTTGGCCAGGTGAGCTAAAAATGTTTTAATTACAGAGTGCCATGATGACAAGTGATAGCAAAATCTCACATGATACAGCTTGGTCTGTTTCATAATTTGACCTACACCTATAAAATGACAATGAGAAATGATTCCAACTTTTTCCTTGTGAATTTTCCATTTACATGCAGCAGCAACTGCTTATGAAGTATATATCTATCAGTTAATATGATGTTGAAGTCCTCACTTTGGAAGTTTTTGTCGCCATCATGACTTAGCTAACTACTACAAAATATCTGTCACAGATGACCATGGGTATGTTGCATTTTTTTTTTAACTTAGTCACAATAATTGTACCATATTGTATCAAACATCATCAAGCAACATAAATTAAAATCGGGGGCTATGATCAGATGGTAGTTGGATTTACAACTACCTATGCAATCAGTACCTATCACCACTGTTGTGAGTTCGAATCTCGATCAGGGAGAGGTGTACAACATTATATGATTCAATTTGTCAATGACTTGCGACAGGTCGGTGGTTTTCTCCGGGTCCTCCAGTTTCCTCCACCAGCAAAACTGACTGCCACGATATAACTGAAATATTGTTGAAAATGGTGTTAAACACCCTCAAAGAAAGAAAGAAAGATAAATTAAAATGGATGAGATACACTATTAAACATTATTTATTGGAAGGTTCGCTTTGAGACAATGCATCATCATATGACTTCAAAAGAAATTATAAAAAAAAAAGAAAGTTGTTTTTTTTTACATCTTTTATTGTGTTTTCTACACAAATAAGGACAAAGAAAAACATGTACATTTGTAAATAAAAAAAAAATACTTGTATGTAAATCACAATATTGCTTCATATCTGAACACAACTATAATTATCTGCACCATACAAAGATATAAACACAAGAGGCTCATCTCAATCTGTGTCATTTGCCAGCTTATCATTGTTATACATTTGTTCATTATTGGATGAAAACAATATTCCCTATAAAAAAAAAAATTCATATATATCTGCCATTTACTAAAATTTGGAGACATAATATTTAAAAAATGAAATGAATCATTTCAAGAAATCTACATTGATGAAAAAAACCCATTCATGTTCAACTTATTCACAGTTTAAAATCAAATACATAAAAAATGTTTAAAAAAAAAATACAACTGCACCGGTAGGAGATAGCTACATGTTATATAATACTGACTGACCAGTATAAGATACAATTATCACACAGGTGGGAGATAGCTATGTTATATAATATTGACTGGTCAGTATAAGATACAATTATCACACCGGTGGGAGATAAATATGTTATATAATATTGACTGGCCAGTCTAGGATACAATTATCATACTGGTGGGAGATAACTATGTTATATAATATTGACTGGTCAGTATAAGATACAATTATCACACCGGTGGGAGATTGCTATGTTATATAATATTGACTGGCCAGAATAAGATACAATTATCACACATGTGGGAGATGGTTATGTTATATAATATTGACTGATCAGTATAAGATACAATTATCACACTGGTGGGAGATAGCTATGTTATATAATATTGACTGGTCAGTATATGATACAATTATCACACAGGTGGGAGATAGGTATGTTATATATTATTTCATATCAGTTCTTATTTCGACTTTTTCATTGGTGTAGACATGGTCATGTGTCATGCATTAATCTTTGTTTAAGACATCCACCAGTCATTAACATGATAATGCCCGCAGGCATTATCATGTTAATGACCGCTTGGGGTTTTAGAGTTGCGTCCCTTTTAAAAATGCAATGAAGATAGTGCAGTTGTCAATGTAAACCAACATTGTACTAAAATGAGCAAAATTATTTAGAAAGTCTTATTTCCTTCAATGAAATAAAAATAATAGTTACTTATGTATAGGTCATTATCGTGATATATAAACTGCCCTTGGGGCAGTGATATTGACTTCAACACTGATAAAGCACCTCGCCTGTGGCTCAGGCATTACCAATGTTTCAGTCAATACTACTGTCCCTTGGGCAGTCTATAAATCATGATAATGCCCTATACATAAGTAACTATAGTATAAATATTAACGGGTCAGTATATGATACAATTATCACACTGGTGGGAGATAGCTATATTATATAATATTGACTGACCAGTATAAGATACAATTATCACACTGGTGGGAGATAGCTATGTAATATAATATTGACTGGCCAGTATAAAATACAATTATCACACAGGTGGGAGATAGCTATGTTATACAGTTATAGTCTTTTGTTGAGGTCAATACAAGTTTTTATGGACCTTAAAATCGATATTCACGGACACCGAAGCCTTTAGGCTGAGGTGAATATTGATTTCTAAGGTCCATAAAAACTCGTATTGACCGATACAAAAGACTAATTGTTTTATTACATTAAAATGAAAAGTGAAAGTGAAACCAAGTCAATATGAAATTAATCACTTCATTATGACGTCATACATAATGCAATGGAAAGTGAAAGTGAAAGCGAGTCAATACGAGTTTTAATCAAACAATATCAAATTTTACGGAATGTTAGGTGACAGCATGATAGCCAATACAATTGTTTAAATAAAATCATTATGTAACAATATATAATATTGACTGGTCAATAAAAATGCAGAAATGTATGGTTTTCATTGGTCATTTATCACTTTCTTTAAAAAAAATACAAGTAAAGTAGAAATATTTTATATGTACTACATAGTACAGCGTACTCAAATTAATATTTCCATTTCAAAATACTAGGTTTAAATATAAAGAATCTGCCAAATATATGAAAATATACCTATTAAAGCAGGATGTAACATGTGATGAGTCAAGGTCATATTCTATGATACTGAAGGTCATATTATATTTCACCCAAGGTTATATTATGTCACTCAATGTCATATATGTTACTGAAGGTTATATGTGTAACTGAAGGTCATATTAAATGTCACTCAATGTCATTTTATAAGTCAATCATTGTCATTTTATATGTTACTCAATGTAAATTTATATGTAACTCAATGTAATTTTATACAGGGCTCGAAATTAAAGGACATAAAGACGCTAAATGCATCTGTTTTTTTCAAATTGCATCTGAAAATTGTCATGGGAACGACAAAAAATGTGTGTGCATATTTCAGCAAGTGTAGCACAAAATTTGTACCTTTCTACCTTTGTCCTGTTCCGAAATGTGTGTTTCTGTTTTTAATTTTAGAATAAATTTTAAAACGTCTATTTATATCCTTCGCTGCTGGGGGTTACAATTCAACTGGTTTGTCAGTGTCGTTAGTTCTCAACCATTGTAGTTTTGTTCGGGATTGGAAACCAGTGGTTCGGATAACACATGTTCTAATATGTTTGACTTACTATCAAATGAAAAGTTTAGAAAATCCCGAAGAGGTTTTGACCTGTTAACCTTGACTCACTGCTGACGTATAACATGTGTTTAAAGTATTTTTCACCTAAAATTAAACATGGAAATGAAAGTACCGATGTAGGTCAACCGGCAAACAAACTTGGACAAAAATAATGAACTAGAGGCTCAGATGAGCCTGTATCGCTCACCTGACATAACTAAGTCCTCTTAAGAATGTCTGCATGCCGAATACATCCAAGTTACTATTCAAATCCCATAGGGTTCTATGTTAAAACTATGTATGTTCATGGCAGCCATCTTGGATGGAGGTCGTGGTCACCGGACACAATTTTAAAAGTATACTACACAAGGACCATCCATGCCATGTTTGCTTTAAATTGACTGACTGGTTTCAGAGGAGAAGACTTTTAAACAATTTTCCCATAGGGTCCTATGTTAAAACTATGTCCGCTGATGGCGGCCATCTTGGATGGAGGTTGGGTTCACATGACATAATTTTGAAAGTTGACCGCCTAAGGACCATTCATGCCATGCTTGCTTTAAATTGATTAGCTGGTTTCAGAGGAGAAGACTTTTAAACATTTTTTCCATAGGTTCCTATGTTAAAACTAAGTCGAGTCATGGTGGCCATCTTGAATTTCCGATCAGCAAATGATTCACAAGTATAGTACAGGACCACCCAATGATCATTCCTGTAAAGTCACAATTCAATTGGCTTAGTGGTTTCTAACAAGAAGATTTTTAAAATTTCGACCAATCAGAACACATTATGGGCCCTGGCAGCCATGTTGGATTTCCGATCAGCGCCAAAAACAAAAATCTTGTATATGACCATCTAATGAACATTTCTGCCAAGTTTGGTTCAAATCTGTT
>MJUT01018681.1:433914-445689 GCA_002080005.1 Gigantidas platifrons | reverse complement strand
TTTGCGAGGGGTTTATTTTCGCTAATTTCGCGGAGAGGAAAAATTCACGAAAATATCCCCTTGCGTAAATTATGTTTGTAATGAGTAGCAAAAAATGAATGTATGAATAGAAGTAAAAAGAGATATGGGGTAAATGTCGATCAGACAACAACCCATAACCTCACAAATAAATGAATAAATGAAGCCGAGATCCAACCTTGAATTATATGACATGCATTGAAAAGACAAAGTCATGAAATGTTCATCTCTGTAGTGTAAGGAATCGCACCTGATGCAAATTCTATCAACCAAGTCAACAAAGTAATCTATACAACGTCAAGAACTGTTACTAAATATAATTTTCTTGGGTTACCTAAATTAAGTGTTCACCAAATGCAACCGATCATTCATACAACAACATAAAATCTTATTGAATATACTCCTGTGGTGTTGTAAAAAGTACATAAGTTGCCGAAACTCACAAAACAACATGTTATTTTTCCAAATTGATTTACAAATAAAAGTAGATTAAACAATTTATTGTTTTAATTTCATTACGTGTAAAAATGACAAATAAAATCAATAAAGTTCAGGTAAATTTCATGTCACACTGATTAAGAATTGACACCTCGTATAACTGTCACACACAATGTAGTAACCCCCTCCCAGAGGGTGTGCCGGGGTAGAATAGGCACCAGGTTTCTCCGTCCTAGAGGCACTAGTCCTCTAAAAGGGGTCATCCCCGCGGGAACCCCGGGGTATAGAAATGGGACCGAGAGCTTCTTCGGCTTGAAGGAGCGTCCGTCGGTTGTGCGGGATGTAGAAATTCACAGCCAACCCGTCCTTCGGATGAGACGTAAATAAAACCGAGGTCCTGTGTTGAGAGATTGCCACCCTCTTCGCACGTTAAAGAACCCAATGTAACAGCTCACTATGAGCATTATGCTCATGATGAGTGGTCCATAAGAGACCTGTTGCACTGGCTAAATTATCCGTCCCTACCCATCACATTTCCTTGTTTCGAGGCGTTTAAATTATTCTCGTCCTGAATATAGCTGAAAAATTGCTCGCTGGACGTTAAACACCAATCAATCAATCAATCAATCAATCACAATGTAGTATTAATAAAGACTAATTATAGGTAATATTCCCTTTCAATGCCCACAAGGTTAAACGATTTAATAAACATTTCTCTGTCCTTAGCGATCTTTTGGAATGTTTTGATAATCCATTTAGCGTGAAGGGGTACAACGACAACTGTCACAATGATGTACATTTACTAAATATTCACTTTCAGTGAACGAAGTTCTCTCATGCTTACTAGTATAATACTATTACCCCAGGGTACTTTAGTATGGGCTTACTTCGCTCACCATCAACTATGTTCTGAAATTCGGAAATTTATCAAATACAGACCGTTTTGATTCATCTCTTTACACTTAGAGGGGAACTAACTCCATCCAACAAAAAGCAGAACTTCGACAGCCTTGCGAAAAATATGTTGATGACATTAGGAATTCGCAAAAATAAAGCCTCGCAAATAGGTTTGTTGAAGGAAATCACGAAATTTAAATGCTGCGAAAATAACCCACATTACAGTAGATTATTAGATCGTTCCAAGAATCATTATCCAAGTGACTTACAATGTAAAATTACCAACCTTTAATGATTGGATATTCTAAACGATGCAGAATTCTTATGTCGCAATCACATTTTTCTATGTTTAACAAAGAAAAAGGTCTCCCCTGACACTGATTATTGACGGTTTTATCACATGATTCAAGAAAGGCATTTCTAGCCTATGGTGATTCCAGAATACTGTCTAAGATTGAAACAGCTGATTAGAGAAGAAAACAATTGTAAAAAGCTATGAAATAACAGATGTAGACAACATCTACAGACACATAGTGGTAACAATAGTTTATGTCATGTGGCTGTTTGTGTCAGATGAAATAAACACATTCACAGTGAAAACATTAGTTTATGTGCCCGTTTGTGACAGTTGACCTACAAATGAGTTGAAGCAAACTTATGTTATGATTATCTATTTCTAATAGATCGATAGACAACAGTATACATAATACAGACAAGACGTACAACACTGCCAAGCTATTATATCTTGGATCTTATTGAAGACACACGAAATAACAACTTATTCCACTTACGACAAACAAATAATTTCTTACATATTTCATTTTAAATGATTCCTCTTGCAGAGTTTCAACAGCTAATATATGATCTACTGGGATTTCAAACAATGGATTGTCTCTCTTGAATTTTGAATAGGAAAGACTTTGATTAGTCAAGCAGAAGTGTCTTTTTTTGAAATTCTTCATTTTGATTATTTTCTTTCGTCCCTGAGCTCTTTTGATTAATGTCCTGAAATGAAAATACATTCCTTATAGATATAACTTTAGGTAGACAGATGATTTACCAATTTATTAAAATAAGATAACATATCCATCCTAATATAATATAATCACCTTCTTTACATGTTGCTTCAAATTAATAATATTGTGTGTGTGTTTGTTGTTTAATGTCAACTCAGCAATTTTTCAGCTATATCATGGTGAGAACAAGTTAAATTTCAATGAGATGATGATGAGGTCCGCTTTGTACTAGACCAACACGCTTAGTTGGATTTTTATAGTGCTAACTCAATGAAACAACAGTCTGCGGATAGACATGTCGCCCACTCGGATACACTATCCTGATTTCAAGCCAACAATTCCTTGCTCTTTCTCCTTAATGCTGCATGCTTAGTGGAAAAGCAACAAATACCAATTTTATTGTCTGGTTAGACCTGATCAGGGCTTGAACCCATGATCTACCACACTCAAGGTGAGTACGCTAACTATTACACGATCTACCACACTCAAGGTGAGCACGCTAACTATTACACGATCTACCACACTCAAGGTGAGCATGCTAACTATTACACGATCTACCACACTCAAGGTGAACACGCTAACTATTACACGATCTACCACACTCAAGGTGAGCACACTAACTATTACACGATCTACCACACTCAAGGTGAGCACGCTAACTATTACATCACTGATTAGTAGGCTTTTGTTTAGAAGATTATAAAACTATTTTGTATAAAAAATAGTAAATAATTATTTGCATGATGTATGCATTTTGAATATATTTCTTAAAACAATTTGTTTAATGCCATCTAGAATATAATTAATCTTTCAGTGTTCCTGACTGCTAAAATGACAAGTTTGTTTCTAGCACATGACTAGGTCTACTTAATGTGATAAAATTTGTCAGTGATTTGTGGCAGGTCGGTGGTTTTCTCCACTACAATACACATGTAAGTGAATATTATTGAAAGTGGCATTAAAGACCATAAACCATAAATATATTCTGTTCCTGTGTCTATATATAATGGCTATACTTTACCCTTCTTTTAAGATAATGGCAGCTTCACCAGAAATATGTTGTGTTCTTGCTCTAGTTGAGGATGATATAATATCTAGATACTAAAAATATAAGAACACATTAATATATATATGTAATTACATACTACAAATATAGGAACACATCAATATACATATGTAACTAGATACTACAAATATAGGAACACATCAATATACATATGTAACTAGATACTACAAATATAGGAACACATCAATATACATATGTAACTAGATACTACAAATATAGGAACACATTAATATATATATGTAACTAGATACTACAAATATAGGAACACATCAATATACATATGTAACTAGATACTACAAATATAGGAACACATCAATATACATATGTAACTAGATACTACAAATATAGGAACACATCAATATACATATGTAACTAGATACTACAAATATAGGAACACATATGTAATATCTACAGATAAACAATTAAATTTGTACCTCATTGTGTCAAAGTCAAGAAAAACAATGATTTTATTTCAAAATGAGTATTTGAGATATCTTGAACAACATAAGCTGAATGCCACTATGAATGTACCAATATATACTTGGGAGTTACCCAAGATAACAGCTTATCAGAGTTCAAGTTACATACTTTGACTACATAAACAAATCTTTATGTCAGAATATACATATAAAAAAAACTAATGCCACAAATAAAGTCCTGTATATTTTTTGTACATAGTTTTATAATGAGGAGATGAATCTCATAAAAGGTGTCCATATCTGCAGACAAATTGTCACATGTGCACATTTAAATGTTTCAACTTACCATACGAACAGCTTCAACATGAGCTGGTTGAGACAGATACTGAAATAATGGCACCATGTAATCTTCTTTTAATCCATAAGATAACTGTAAATAATTAAAAAAGAGGTTCACTTGAGTCTATATTACACACCTGGTAAAGAATCATTTTCAAACTATTTTTAACATGATAAATTTATTTGACCCGATAGACAGACCATAGTACCTTCATTTATACACCCATAAAATAGGGTGCATTAATTCTACAATCACTGGATCCATTAGGGATCCATTCAAAATGTACATATATTGGATCCCACAGACCCTGGTACCTTCATTTCTACAACACTGAACATCATAGATCCTGGTACCTTCACTAGTTTAAATATTGAACCACAAAAAGTATTTTAAAATCTTTCCCTGGTACAACATATATAAAACTTTGAACCTTAAATCTTTACCTGTACTTAAATCCACAGTGGCATTTTATGTAAATATTAAAGCATGTCCATAGTTGGCTATGACTTACCGTTTTTGAACTGACTAGGTTTCCCAATCCCTGAATAGCCTTTGATATTAATGTCAGAGTTCTGTTAACTACATAGTCCTGAAATAGTCAAACATGTGTCTGTTAGAATATTTCTGATTTAATACCATACTTAATTAAACATGTAGAATAGCCAATAGTTCTGTATCTTATTTTTTGACATGTAGAATAGCCAATAGTTCTGTGTCTTACTTTTTGACATGTAGAATAGTCAATAGTTCCATAGTTGCCAACCCCAACTTACCCAAATCCGGAACCAGGCCTTTGAAAATGCGGAAATTGCCATTATTTTGCGGAATCCATTAAAATCTTATGGGTTCATCCAAACAATGTTGAAGGTACCGATACGATGTAGGGATAGATGTATCGGTTTGCATAATATAGACAAAAACCTCTAAACACAACATTTTGAAATGACAACGCCTTTTTGGCTAACATATAATTCCCAGCAGTTGTACTGTACAGTTTTCTCATGGCAGAAGAATAAATCTCTATTTTAGCCGTGTCAACAAGGAAGTGGAATGCGTGTACTATATATGTATGCTGCGTAGTATATTCCTCCAAGAAAAAACACGCCGTTTTTTTGCTTCGGACATGATTTTTACTTTCGTTTTATATACTATAAAACCAAAAATCGTTTACTTCCGCTTACGCTATTAATCCGGTTTCCAACAGTTCAGTCATGTAAACTTCACAAATCTTGTACAGGCATACACAATTAAGTCGATTTAAGTATAAAGAATCAATAAATGAACCATTATGTTCGACATGCTCCTACATTTTATTCAAACTTCTTTCAAGATCAACTTTATTTTTAGTAAAAATTTCTTTTTTCAAATTGACGGGTCAATCTGGAATGGACATGGTAAAATCCGGAATGCGGAAACGGCCCCCATTTTCCGGAACCATTCCGGGCAATCGGGAAAGGTTGGCAACTATGTAGTTCTGTGTCTTATTTTTTGACATGTAGAATATCCAATAGTTCTGTATCTTATTTTTTGACATGTAGAATAGCCAATAGTTCTGTGTCTTATTTTTTGACATGTAGAATAGCCAATATTTCTGTGTCTTTCAGTCTTATTTGTTTGTTTGTTAGCTAGTAGTTTTGATGTTTTTGAAATAGTAGCTTACAAAAAATGTCTAATCACAAGTTTTTCTTGTTAACCAAAAAAAAAACATTTTAAATCATTTGGTCACAACAAAAACATTGCACAAGATATGTACTAACCAGATATTGTATAACACCACATACCTGAGTATCATTTCTGAGATCAAAAATTCTTGGTCCAAGAATAGCTGGAGCAAAAAATCTGAGGAATACAAAACCACTAACAACCTGATACCGTACTTCACTAGTATCTGTAATTAAAGGTATAATTCATACATTATGTAATATCTATGTGTAAAGATAATCAAAGATTTCAATTACAAGAGGAGTAATTTAACAAAATTTTACCAGCTCAGTTATGTAGTGGTTAGCATTCTTACATTCAAGTGTGGTAATTATTGGGCTCAATCCCTGGGCGGATAAAATAAAGACTATTAAATTGATGTGTGCTGCTTCGCTGATGAGCATGTAGTATTAAAGAGTAAGAGCAGAGACAAGTTGGCTCAGAGTCTGAGTGGAGTAATCAAGACAACATGTAGACTGTTTTTTTCAGTGAGATAGCTAAAGTAAGAGCAGAGACAAGTTGGCTCAGAGTCTGAGTGGAGTGACAAGACAACATGTAGACTGTTTTTTTCAGTGAGATAGCTAAAGTAAGAGCAGAGACAAGTTGGCTCAGAGTCTGAGTGGAGTAATCAAGACAACATGTAGACTGTTTTTTTCAGTGAGATAGCTAAAGTAAGAGCAGAGACAAGTTGGTTCAGAGTCTGAGTGGAGTGACAAGACAACATGTAGACTGTTTTTTCAGTGAGATAGCTTTATATAAATTCAACTAAGCATGTTGGTCTAGTACAAAGTGGACATCATAATTATTTTCATTAAAACAAATCTAACAGACATTATAATCATTCATCAAAACATGTTTTTTCTCTCTTTATGATACAGCTGAAAATGCTCACTTGGGTGTTTAACAACCATCACTCACTAACTCTACTGAAAGTTTACAGTCTATTAGTTTGTGTGTCATAACTATATATGATGTCGTAATGTATTACCGGTGTAATCTATTTCCGGAGTATATCGGGATTTTCCCATTTGTGAGCACGAGACGTGACGTCATCAGTCAAAGGTCATCACGTTTTGTTGACAACACAACGAGCTATTACCAACCATAAAGAATTTTATATACCTTTGTTCTGAATATATAGCGGCATATTTTGTGCTCCATACTAACTCTTTGTCTGTTTCCTGTCCATTCTGAATTCTCGTACTTTACCGCATTTTTTAATGGAACATTCCGATATACCGGTAATACATTCAGTTCATCTGCCAGAGGAGTTTGCAGGATGTTTACTTTTTAATAAACAAATTGGAACTTTAAACATTTAATTAATAAAAAGAAAAAGTTATGTGGTTAAAACACTTAATGACAGTGCATTCATAGGAAAAAGTTTGGATCAGTCGACTTCGAATGTTAAGTAACATTTCATGTTTTCCCTTTTACTACCCCGGTAATACATTACACAATCATAGTTGGGTTCAATCAGTTATCCCACAGAGTCCTACATCAAAGTATGTCCAGCGTCTTCTGATCAAAATGGAAAACATAAAACTTTTAAAGGACATTACAAGAAAGAATCCTACCAAGTTTAGTTCCATTTGGGTCTTGGTTCAGTGATTTCACAAGAAAATGATCGAAATGCGAAACCATTGAGATGTACGAAGACAACAAACAAAATGTGATGGCAATATCTTACCTGAATCTTAAAACATGTTTTTGCATGATCGACCAACTGGTTTCTAACTTTCTAATGGACCTTTTGTTTTTACCCAATTAGTAACAGAAAATAAAAAAATCATTCAAATTTCAAGAGGCATAATAAGAAATGTGCATGACCCCTTAGAGTCTTTCGATCAAAGACAGGAATTCCACTCATGGTTACATGAAAAGAGAGTTCCCTTAAGGCATGTCTTAAGGTTTTTTTCAGACAAGAGAATTATAATTTTCTTTCAAAGTGAAATTACTATCTGAATATAAGTATTTGTCTTCAATTCACTTTGAAAGAACAACAAATTTGGTGGAATCGTTCATTCTAATATACCTTTGATAATACTATGAGCTATTTCTTTCAGAGCAAAAAACACTTCACACATTTCTGTAGGACATAATAAACCAGACGACACAATCCCTTGGAAAATGTTTTCCACATACTGTTTCAAATTAACCTGAAAATAACAAAGCCTCTATTGTGAAATATTTCATAAGATATAATCTAACACAAAACAATATCCCACAGTGTACATAGTTCTATAGAGTGCTATAGGTTAAGCCAAGTCATGTGGTAGCCATTTTATATTTTAATATATCTGTAAAAATTCACTTGCACAAGAGGGGCTGTTGTGATCGCATGGTAGTTGGATTTACAACTACCTATGCAATCAGTGCCTATTCCCACTAACGTTGTGAGTTTGAATCTCTCTCAGGCAAGGTGTACTCGATACATCATTATGTGATAGAGTTTGTCAGTGACTTGCGGTACGTCTGTGGTTTTCTCCGGGTACTCCAGTTTCCTCCACCAATAAAACTGACCTCCACGATATAACTAAAATATTGTTGAAAGTGGCGTTAAACACCATTACCCTCACTCCACTTTGAAATCTGGTACATATAGACAAGTAATTATTATATTTTCTTTAAAGTGTATAATAAATTCAAATCTAATATATTTAGATGGGTAATTACCACATCATCTTTCAAGTGTGGTATAAATTCAAATCTAGTACATTTACACAGGTAATTACCATATTTTCTTCAAAGTGTGGTATAAATTCAAATCTAGTACATTTAGACAGGTAATTAGCATATTTTCGTTAAAAAGTGGTATAAATTAAAATCTAATATATTTAGACAGGTAATTACCATATTTTCTTCGATATCTTCTCCTTCCTTTAATCTGGATGGATCAATCTCACATGATTTGTGTTCTATACAGATCTAAAATGTTATCAACAATGATTTTAATTTTTGGAGAGCAATTACAGAATAGAATGAGCCCTAAGCTCACATGCTTCAGTTGAATAGTGGAACAAAACAATATACTCCCTAAAATAATTTTCAAACTTGATCTGAGTTTTGATAATAAGAAGCTACCATTTAAAAAACAATTCTAATTAGAAATGAATATCCTCTCTTCCATTGAAATCGGTCACCATTTTGGAATGCGCTGTCACGTGAATTCAGATGTCGATGATGTCATTTATCCTGCAAACTGCGTCCAGAAATAAATAATGAATTTACTTTCACTTTGATCAAGACAACAATGAGATTTAAACAGATAAGAAAAGATATCTATAGGTTTTGGTGCCAAAATGGTACCATTTTACTATTACCATTTTGACTTAATAATCGAAGTAAAATATTTCCTGAAAAACACAGCCCGTAGTGGATAATTTGCATATCCTGTGTTTGTTTACATTCCACTGCGCATCTTGACCTATATTTACAACCCCATTAGGCAATGGAAATGACATTGTTTTCGTTTTGAAATTAAGTAATTCCTTAGAAAATTTTCAGATTTTTAGAGGGAATTTGTGGGTAACAAAAATATGATTTAATATGAATTACATGGAATTGGACATGGATAAAATTGTACGTGAAAACAAATCAAATCAAATACAATTTAATGAAAAAATGGTGAAACATAGAAAAAGCAAATTAAAAAATATTGTAAAATACAATCTCCTAGGCCTATTTGTGTTCCACGCGACTATTTTATGGTTGACCGATTTCAGGTAACGTGACTTGGGCGCCATTACAAAACATATGCAAACAAAAAAGATCAGTGAACCGACATTTCTTCATCAAATTAAACGAGTTTTAGTATTTTATTTGGCTTAAATGCCCAAGTAAACATGGCATTTATCTTTGATATAAATACCAATTTGAATCAGAATTATAAGGAAATGTCTTTTCTGACCGATTTATGGTCACATATGGATACTCTATCTAGTTAGGTGATTAGATCCATTTCTCAAAATCCTTTTTTTTTCAGAAAAAAAAACCAAAATGTTCTTCTTTATATGAAATCCTACATACTCAGTGAGTCATTTCCTATAAAACACAATTTAACCCACTATTTTCTGTCATTTTTATTCTAAGACTGCGAAACTAACAATCAAATATCAAATGACAGTTTTATATGTGACCTGTGTTCTGTGTCCTCATCGACAGACGACCAATCAAATTAGAGCTTAACATGTGACATATGTTCAGTGTGTAGAATGTTTTTGTCTTCATCAATAACAGATGATTGACCATTCAAATTATAGCTTTCCAAGTGACATATGGTCAATGTGTAGAATGTTTTGTCTTCATCAATAACAGATGACTGACCATTCAAATTATAGCTTTCCAAGTGACATATGTTCAATGTGTAGAAAATCACTGACATACAAATGAAAGTTTTACATGTGATCAATGTTTATTATGTTAAATACATTAAATGTCTGTCCTAATCGCTGACATATGACCAATCAAATTATAGCTTTACATGTGACATATATTCAGTGAATAGTAAATCGCTGACATACAAATGAAAGTTTTACATGTGTTCCATGTTTAGTGTGTTAAATTATAAAATACATTGTATGTCTGTCATAATTGCTGACATATGACCAATCAAATTATAGCTTTACATGTGACATATATTCAGTGTGTAGAATATGTCCTCTTCATTCATCAATAAAATTAGTTATACATGAGACAAGAGTTCAGATTGGTCATTTTTTAATGATAGTCACTGGCGGTCATAATGTAATTTATATCATTATAAAAAATAATGACCAGTTACTGTTTATTCTTTACATCTAAAGAATACAAATTTGACTGACCTGATCTATAGTGGATTTTATGGTCTCCTGTAAATATGGAAAACCTGTTATTTTCATCAATTCATCTATCACCTTGGTAACCAAGGTATTACCACGGAATAATGTATGAGGATCACTGTAAAAAAAAGAAAGAAAATCAAATACAAAGCAGAGGTTCCAGGGAGTCTGTAATAGCTCACAGTTTTCATTTTAGTTTCAAATTTTATAGAAAAGGTTGAATTATACGTTAAAATTAAAATTCTAAGCTAATTCCATCTAAAATCATCCTATTTTTCCATTTATATAATTCTTTAATTTTAGTAACTGTTGCTATCTTGGATATAGGTGAGGATATCAGACAAAATTTTAAAAGGACCACCCCATCAAAGTTTGCTTAAATTAATCAAATGGCTTCAAAGGAGATTTGTAAATGTATTTAAGCCTTATTTGCATATTCACTTATAATGTTTTAAAGTTTCTCTGTTTGTCTTACAGGGCTATCATGGTAAATTTCGTTTGGTAGCTATATTTACAACTACCGTATTTTACGGACGATAGGTCAATATTTTTTTTCCTCAACACGCTGGCTTCGACCTATCGTCCACATCGACCTATACAAGGATGAAGTTGAAAAATCTGGAATCCCTAAAAAAAAATCTCGATAAAAATGACGATTTTGTTGACAGTATACCTTTATTTTGCTGTAGGTTTTTTTCCTGAATAAGAAGACTGAAATTATCGATATTCTTGGTGTTATTTTTTTTTTAATTAAAGCAATAAAAATATACTAACACTAACAGGGGGTGCAATTCCGGGAATAAAATGTTCAACATCCGAAAAAAAAATCAATAGTCAATGATCGAAAAATGAAGTGTTAACGAAAATCAGTTCAATATTGTATTGTATAATAAAAAATTATATACTACAAAAAATGTATGTTGTTGAAAAAAAAATCACAGGGTGGATCGTTTATAAAATTATTATCACAAAATATCTAAATATAGCTATAGGCCTATAGCTTTCCATCAAACACGAGGGGTACCAAACACGAGCATGCACACGAGGTTGTAGTAAAACA
>MJUT01018681.1:397660-416819 GCA_002080005.1 Gigantidas platifrons | reverse complement strand
CGAAGCTTCTATTTTTAGCAATGGCCGCCATCTTCTTTGGCGGGCGGGGTTGTCGGATATAATTCTGAAGGTAGACCATCTAAAGACCACTTCACCATAGTTTGGGCCCATTTGACCCAGCGGTTTCAGAGGAGATCATTTTTAAGTGATTTTTTGCCAAATTTTCTATTTTTAGTAATGGTTGGACAGAATTCTGAAAGGGGATCACCTAAAGACCATTCCACCATAGTTTGGGTCCAATTGGCCCAGCAGTTTCAGAGAAGATAATTTTTAAGTGATTTTTTGCTGAATTTTCTATTTTTAGTAACAGTGGCCATATTGGGTGGCGGCCGGGGTTGTCGGACACAATTCTGAAAGATGACCACCTAAAGACCATTCCAACATAGTTTGGCCCCAATTGGCCCCGTAGTTTCATAGGAGATAATTTTTAAGTGATTTTTTGCCAAATTTGATATTTTTAGTAACGGTGGCTATCTTGGTTGGCGGCAGGGGTCATCGGACACAATTCTCAAAGAGGACCATCTGAAGACCATTCCACGATAGTTTGGGCCCAATCGGCCCAGTAGCTTCAGAGGAGATAATTTTTAAGTGATTTTTTGCCAAATTTTCTATTTTTAGTAACGGTGGCCATCTTGGTTGGTGGCAGGGGTCGTCGGACACAATTCTGAAAGAGGACCATCTGAAGACCATTCCACCATAGTTTCGGCCCAATTGGCCCAGCAGTTTCAGAGAAGATAATTTTTAAATGATTTTTTGCCGAATTTTATATTTTTAGTAACAGCATCCATCTTGGTTGGCGACCGAGGTCGTCGGACAGAATTCTGAAAGAAGATCACCTAAAAACCATTCCACCATAATTTGGGCCCAATTGGCCCAGCAGATTTAGAGATAATTTTTAAGTGATTTTTTGCTGAATTTCCTATTTTTAGTAACAGTGGCCATCTTGTTTGGCGACCAGGGTCGTCGGACACAATTCTGAAAGATGACCACCTAAAGACCATTTCATCAGAGTTTGGGCCCAAATGGCCCAGTAGTTTCAGAGGAGATAATTTTTAAGTGATTTTTTTGCCAAATTTTCTATTTTTAGTAACGGCGGCTATCTTGGTTGGCGGCCGGGGTCGTCGGACACAATTCTCAAAGGGGACCACCCAAGGACCATTCTACCAAAGTTTGGTTCGAATTGGCCGAGTGGTTTTAGAGGAGTTGATTAAAATGCAAAAAGCTAACGACAGACGCCCAGTGATAGCAATAGCTCACATGACCCTTCAGGTCAGGTGAGCTAACAAGACAATTATTAGTTAGACCAAGCCCTTCCATTTTACATATCTAGGGAAGATATTGAATTATAATACCATAGATGCAGTCTGGTCTTTGATGAGAATAACAGAGAAGTAAAATTCTATGTTATGAGTGGGACCTTGAAGAAAAGGGTTAATTTAGATGATAACATACAAGGTAAGCAATCCCTCAGAAGCTACATCAAATTTCTAAATATGTTAGCCAGTCTACTCAGATGAAGTAGTATTATTAAGCCATAGTTCAAGTTGTAATCTGCATCAGGAAAGCCTGAAATATGGTTCAGAATGGTAAAAGTCAAACAATTTGCTCAGAATGGTGAAAGTCTCATTTTATGTTCAGAATGGTTTCATGCCTAATGTTTTGCTATTCATGAAAGTCTTATGCTTTGGCAACTTTTGCTCAAAATGAAGAAAGTCTTATGCTTTGGCAACTTTTGCTCAAAACGATGAAAGACTTATGCTTTGGCAACTTTTGCTCAAAATGATAAAAGTCTAATATTTTACTTAAAATGGTAAAATCCAAATGTTTTGCTCAGAACAGTATAAGCCAAATATGTTTATAATATCAATGATGAAAGCCTTATGGAGAAAGCTTAATATTTTGCTCAGATTGTTAAAAAAGACTAATATTTTCCTCATAATAATGAAAGCCTAATGTTTGCTCAGGAGGGTATAAACCCAATATTTTGTTCAGAATGATGAAAGACTAATATCTTGTTCAAAATGGTGAAAGCCTTATGATTTACTAAGAATGGTAGAATTCTAATGTTATCTTTTGAATGTTGAAAGCAGAATCTTTTGTTCAGTATGGTGGAAGTCTATTGCTTTGCTCAGATTGGTGAAAGTCTAATTTTTTCTCTCACAATAGTGAAAAGCTAATATTTTGCTTATAATGATAAAAGCTTAATAATTTTTTGTTCACAATGGTAAAAGCTTAATTTTTTGTTCACAATGGTAAAAGCTTAATTTTTTGTTCACAATGGTAAAAGCTTAACTTTTAGTTCACAATGGTAAAAGCTTAATTTTTTTTCACAATGGTAAAAGCTTAACTTTTTGTTCACAATGATAAAAGCTTAATTTTTTGTTCACAATGGTAAAAGCTTAACTTTTTGTTCACAATGGTAAAAGCTTAAATTTTTGTTCAAAATGGTAAAAGCTTAACTTTTTGTTCACAATGGTAAAAGCTTAATTTTTGTCCACAATGGTAAAAGCTTAACTTTTTGTTCACAATGGTAAAAGCTTACTTTTTTGTTCATAATGGTAAAAGCTTAATGTTTTGTTCACAATGGTAAAAGCTTAACTTTTTGCTCACAATGGTAAAAGCATGTTTTGCTCAGAATGATAATATCATAAAAAACATACTTAAGAGATCTGTTAACAACTGTTGTTCTGTATATTTCTTCTCTGTCTAATCTTATGATACAAAAGGTATTTTTACCAGTCCCTGATACACTATTGGTTATCAAATTTTTAGCTTCACCTGAAAAATAATAACATATCAGAAATGAAAATATTTTGTGAATCTCTTTTTTTTTCAATTTTATAATATACCATTGGTTAGATAAACATGTAGATAAGCTTAAACTATTGTGTCAGTTATATCTATTATTTGAAATAAACACACATCTCATGTTAGGATTCTTTTTCCTTTTAATGTTTAAAAACAGAAACCATACAATTTTATATTTTCATATCCAGTAAAAATAATTATTGATTGATTGATTATTGCTTATCAATATGCAGCAATATTCAGGAGAACAAGTTCAAAAATTTATAAAAACTATATAGAAACGAGGGAAGGAATGGGTCAACCAGGTCATTTTTTACTGCCACTGAAAAAGAGAGTTTGGGTAGAGATGAAAAATTAGTCTTTTGCAGTGGCTACAATGCACCTACTTTTTCAAAATCAACAAAAGAGGTCTTTAACATGATGAGCGAGTGACACTCTCCAAATACATAAATCCCTACGCTCCAGTCAGGCTTCTCATATTATAACCTTGACAACCTTCATCAACCACTACGCTCCAGTCAGGCTTCTCATATTATAACCTTGACAACCTTCATCAACCACTACGCTCCAGTCAGGCTTCTCATATCATAACCTGACAACCTTACATCAACAACTACGCTCCAGTCAGGCTTCTCATATTATAACCTGACAACCTTCATCAACCACTACGCTCCAGAACCTGACAACCTTCATCAACCACTACGCTCCAGTCAGGCTTCTCATATAACCTGACAACCTTCATCAACCACTACGCTCCAGTCAGGCTTCTCATATTATAACCTGACAACCTTACATCAACCCCTACGCTCCAGAACCCGACAACCTTCATCAACCACTACTACGCTCTATAACCTGACAACCTTCATCAACCCCTATGCTCCAGTCAGGCTTCTCATATTATAACCTGACAACCTTCATCAACCCCTACGCTCCAGTCAGGCTTCTCATATTATAACCTGACAACCTTCATCAACCACTACGCTCCAGAACCTGACAACCTTCATCAACCACTACGCTCCAGAACCTGACAACCTTACATCAACCACTACGCTCCAGTCAGGCTTCTCATATTATAACCTGACAACCTTCATCAAGAGTGCCCCCTCGATTACCCACCTCAGGATGTTCTAAACAGCTGTGGGTTTGATACCTGGGAATCTTCACCATTATCCAGAGAGTAAAAATAAAGCAACATACATACACACAAACATGTACATGTATAAATATGATATAACTTTTTAATTATATATAGTATAACTAATCGTAGATTTTGAATATCAAAATAAGACCACGAATGACCAAAGTACGCATAAGGATTAAACGAGTGGGCGGAACTTGTTCCGTCCACGAGTTTAATCGTTAATGCGTATTCGGTCACGAGTGGTCTTATTTTGATATTCAAAATGTATGATTTAGTTATACTGTTTATTATATAGACTTTCAAAATTTCTTATATATTATTTTTTTTATTTGTATATTTGATTGCACGCATGTGAATCTACGAGCAATGGTACAGGGTTCAGTTGGAAGGATCTGCCATCTTGAAAATGTGAAATCCTATTTTTCATATTTACAACAGTGTACAAAAATAATTAAAATGCTTACCTTGAAAGCTTATTTTAGTTAAATTAAATCACAATTGAAGCATATATGAAGCCAAATAGCATCTAATCTTTACGTTTCAAACTGGAAGTCTTCATATGACGTCAATGATGTCATCTTGGTTATGTGCCAAAGTCATCAATAACATTTCACGGAATTTTTTCAGCTTACAATCGTATGTGTATTCACCGTTGCACAACAAGGGACGTAACCACCACACTTATAGTTTTGCAAAAGTAGTTCCGGCGGGAAAAAACTGATGTTTCACATGTGAAATACCGGAATTTATTTCACGGATAAATCCCCATAATTCACACCTATCTATATAATAATTACTTTTATTTGAATTTTGTATGTAAATATTTCATTTGGTGCAAATGGAGCCATGGAGCTGCTAGATTATCAGCAATATGACCAAAGTGGCTTATGTCGATATACCAATAAATCATGCGGTGGAGAAAACATCAAGGTAGTCCTACGGATAAATCCAAAAATATCAGTTTAAAAGTGAAAAACGTTCATAACAAAATAAACCGATTTGTTTGCACTTTTGATGTTTTGTTTTATAATACACATTGACATTATTTTTATCATTGACTGTATGGAATATTTATTGATACAGTGTTTGCAGAATAGTATACTGCCTGTTCTATTTAATAAAAACTATTAATATGGAGCTGGCTGTGTGTTGCCCATGGCAAACATAAGGAATGGTTCAACAGACTCGTTCCGATATACACTGGGTATATCTATGAAAAGAAAAAGAACATTTTATGTTTTATTTGATACAAAAAAATGTAAGCTGTTCATTATATATTTCGTTTTAAAGTACAATTCTAACATGACCTCACTCTTTCCCTTTGTTAAAAAAAACCAGAATAATTTTTTCGTATTATCTCATTAGCACATGCACCGATGAATGTGACTGACGTTTCCATTGGCAGCATAAATTGTGACCCGAATAATGCCGATAGAGGGTGCAGTATTATTCGAGTTACATAAATTGTGTGCGACATTTTCTGCAAGCGTATGTATAAATTACCGTCTTCCAATCAAAGTATACTACCGTATTTGTACTGCATAGTCTATTATTCAGCCCTTTTGATATATTTATCGGTGTATTTGCACCGTTATCCCACCATATACAAATACCTATATCTTCCTCCGTTTGTCCGATACCAGTGAAAACTGACGTCGGACAAGTAGATCTTGTATCATGGTTGTCCGATGGGACAAGTGAAAAAAAATGACTGTCCTACCTTTTGGAGGTTATTTTCTATGATAAAAATGTGTTGCTTTGTCATTTTGACAGACTTCTTAAATCATTATTTTAATATGTTTAAAAATATCAGTTTCTATTGAAGTACTCTATCGCTAATTATAGCAGTGAACCAAGAGATATTCCGAATGTATTAATGAAATATTCCATTTCCGGTTTGTACATTATCAAAGTACTGAAGTACTGCTTAGCCATATATGATCACAGGCACATGTATTATCTGGCTTTTACAAATGGAAGAACTATTTATAAATTGTTGTTACAAAATCGAAGTATATGTTTGTGTACATTATCAAAGTACTGAAGCACTGTTTAGCCACATATGATCACAGGCACATGTATTATCTGGCTTTTAAAAATGGAAGAACTATTTATAAATTGTTGTTATAAAATGGTAATTAAAAAATGACATACATGTATACTTGATCCGTATCTTTTCAGCGATTTGATTAAGCGACAACTGGCATTTTGTAATTATAATTCAATTCAAATAGTTTATTGATAGTAAACCACTAACGGAAAGAACCACATTGCTGATAGTTATTTTTTAATTTTTGTAATTTTTATTTTATTTTTCGGACAACTAAAAGATTGAGTCGGACAAGTACATTTTTTAGATAGTTGTCCGAAGGGACAAATTGAAAAATATGTTAATGTAGAGGCCTGCCTATATATAAAGCACAGGAATCGGAAATTTTATCAATACGATGAGAAATACGTCATATGGGTAGTGAAGTTTCACGAACGTTGTGAGTGAAACGAACAGGAATGCAACGCCGTTTTGGAGAAATCGGCTCTGGCTCTTTAAACCTCAGAAAAATTAATAAAAATTGTCAACACTCTAACCAAATAACATTTTCCTGCAATTATATGCCATTGTTCTCTTCTCTAATCCTATCATTACCCAATTTTATTGTCTCAGTTGATAGTTCCACTTTACCGAGAAGCCATTGTGTGACGTCACATTTTCTCCCTTTATTGTTACGAAAATTTACCATTGAAAATAGTTAACGGTAATTTATAGGTATCGTTGACCCCTTCAGTTGATGAAAATAAATAAATTATGTGCTGAAATAATGGCTATAAAAATAAGAGAAAACCCAAAAATAAAAGGAATTAAAGTCTTGCACTCAGAACATGAAATTTCTCAATTCGCCGATGATACGTCAGTAATTTNTCGAGTTTGTTCCGTAGTCAATGTGACGTCACACAATGGCTTCTCGGTAAAGTGGAACTGTCAACTGAGACGATAAAATTGGGTAATGACAGGATTAGAGAAGAGAACAATGACACATAATTGCAGATATAGTTATTTGGTTAGAGTGTTGACAATTTTTATTAATTTTTCGGAGGTTTAAAGAGCCAGAGCCGATTTCTCCAAAACGGTACTGCATTCCTGTTCGTTTCACTCACTACGTTTGTGAAACTTCACTACCCATATGACGTATTTCTCATCATATTGATAAAATTTCCGATTCCTGCGATATAAAGTCAAGCTGAGAAAATAAAGGATCTATTATCCACTACAACGCACAATCCTCTTGAATACAAACGAGGAAGATATAGGTATTTGTATATGGTGGGATAACGGTGCGAGTATGCCCATTTTATCAATAATATTTTACTGAATTTTGACATGTGATCAATGCGATGTTGGAAAATTAATAATAATATGAATATTGACACTTTTTTTTAATCGATTTCAGTGTCCAGGTAACGATGAATCTACCATATTCTATTACACTCTATTGAACTGTCAAATAGAAAAAGATGCATGGATATTTAGTAGATGTATTTCATTGTTATTTGTGTCAAAGTAACAACCTATTTTCACTTTTAAACTTTCTTCAACTCTCACATTTCCTTCTGCCATGCTTCCATTTCCGGTAGCGACATCGACATGGGGAAAGATATGTTAAAATTCCGCTTTATTATATGAGAACGAAAATAGTTATAGCAGAGAGTAGTAAAAAGATCCAAAGCCCCCGACAGGACAAAGACAAAGAAGAAGAAGAAAAAAACACAACACAGAAAACTAAAAAATGACATACGGGCCCCAACAAACACTGCGGGCGAACCCAGGTGCTCGCGAAGGATAAGCAGTTCCTGCAAAAAGCGGCGAGTTCCTGCTTCGTATAAGACACCCGCCGTTGTTAATCATACATTTAAGTCCGGTAAAAGTCTTGGCAATAATATAGGGAATCAGGGCCCGTATATCCAAGAAGTCCCTGTAAATCTTCGTAGGGCCCAATAGCTTTAACCATAGACGTTTTATTTTGATATTTTCATTTTGGGGGTACATTTTTTGTATTTACAACTATTCTTAGTTTATTTAGGAAAATAATTATGTGAAATTAACTTCGACTTTTATGAAAGTTAACCAGCGGTTTTATTGGACAACAAATCAACAATTTTGAGAGAAGTCTCGGCCTGTCCACGGGGTTCCAACGCGGTCTGGCTTGTTCCGCCTTGCAAACTTGATTGCCCATGGAGGCCATGGGAAATAGTATGTACAAATGTACATGTACCGTGTTGAAAGCTTCAGTGAATTGAAACGCAATCGACAATTTCCATGTAATATTCAAACATTCATACATGTATATGTGGGTTATAATAAGAAAACGATTCCTTGTCTTTCTGCGAAAGTGACTGGTTACCGTGCAAAGGAATGGAATTTCATAGCATATATTTCAGTATATATAATAACAATTCGGCAATGTGATTCTGTGGCCAAGGCATTTTCCTTGATGCCCGTTTTTATATCGAACCATACTTACTAATTTTTCTTAAAACGATTTGTGCCAGTTCCTGACAAAGGAAATCGGCAAAAATTTAACCAATGCTCGTTGTTCCCGGCATTTTTAAGCAAACCAACAGTGTGAAATAATTTTATTTTTATTACTTGCATTAGTCGGATATGGAATAAATCGTCAAAAGGCATTTATCTTTCAACACGGGCTCCTCCAAATAAATGTGATGCATTAGATTGATAAGTTATGCATGAGAAATCGGGTGATGCATGAGAAACCACTGCTGATTTGAAGTAATTTAAAGTAAAGCTCATTAAAAGTTCCTTACAATAGAATGACTGTGGAGATATGATATTTTGCATGAAAATGATAAAGATAAGCCAAAAGAAGGAAGTTGGAGCAAGTATTTAGACATCAAAAAGTGATGTAAAATATTCTTATTAGGTCAAAATTTACATCACATTACATTTTATTGTATATCGAGAAAATATTTCCCGAAGAACGTTACCAAAAGTGAACGTGATAATATATTCGTCCATATTGCACACCCGCCATCGTCGGAAACCCACGGCTGATTACGCTTCGTTCCTCATCGCTATACAATAAACGGATTATTGCACGAATATCGGGTAGTATTTTCCCTCGTATAATAATATATTGCACTAGTAGCAAGTTCGTGCAATATCAAATTCTACTATGGGAAGATATTCCCAAATATTAGTGCAATAATCTTATAATATTTAGGGCATTTGTCTAGTTTCATTCAATAGTCTTTATAAATGGTGGTTCCTGAACAGAGGAAAACTTCGTATCTTGTTTCTTTATACTTTTTAAACTTTTGGACAAATCCAATAATTTCATAGAATCAACTCATTACTGAAACGTTTTCCATTATATATTGCAGTTTGGGCAATGGGGTATATTTCGTGGGAAAAGGAAAAAAGGTCTGAGACTTTCAATTTACCGAAAGCCATCAACTTATGTATCCAAAAATGAAAACCCATGACAACAGCCTTACATGCATTCTCAAATCCTAGTTATTCCCCAGATCGCAAAAAAAAATAAAAAAATCGCTGGTTATCACCTTCGCCCAGGCATTTTGAAAGTTTCCATAATGTGCTTCTCTCCACGCCAACGAATGTGAACGATCTTGAGAGACGTAACAGCTTCCCTTTGTCAACAATATCACCACTTCCTAGTTCAAATACTAAACGAAAACTCGATTGGTATGACACAATTCAAAAGAAGTTAATGACTCATATAAAGATATAAAGGAACATTTCAGTCTTTTGGATATAAGTGAAGAAGATGAAATAGAAATATACAATATTCTAACATGACCTCCTTCTTTCGCTTTGTTAACAAATGAGCGAGTTATCCATTCGGTATAATCTCATTAGCACATGCGCCGGTGAATGTGACTGACTTTTCCATTGGCAGCATAAATTGTAACCCGCATAATGCCGATAGATTAAGTGGGCGCAGTATTATTCGAGTTACATAAATTGTGTGCAACATTTTCCGCAAGCGTACATATAAATTTCCGTCTTCCAATCAAAGTATTATTTGTACTCTTAGACATATCCAATCTGATTAAAATCATATTCTCATCTTGCTCCCGTTTTCTCATATGTCGTTGCGTGAGAATCTGACGAAACGCCGTAGACATCCTCGTGTCAGTGACCTGGGGTCAATGAGTGAATTGACCAATCAGATTGCCGTAATTACTTTCAAGATCATGAAAGCGGCAATCTGATTGGTCAATTCACTCATTGACCCTAGGTCACTGACACGAGGATGTCTACGGCGTTTCGTCAGATTCTCACGCAGCGACGTATCAGAAAACGGGAGCAAGATGAGAATAGGATTTTAATCAGATTGAGACATCAGAATCGAAATAAATCATGGCAGCCAGAATGTGTTTTGAGTTTTAACATGGATTGGCGGTTATTAGTAAATTTTATCCCTCGCTTCTGGCTCGGAATAAAATTCTAATATTCGCCAATCCATGTTAAAACTCCCAACACATTCTGGCTTCCGTGATTTATTTCTTAAATAACCATGATAGTGTAGATGGGATTTCGAAACCACTAGATGCTCTGGAATACGAAATTCAAATTCATGAAATAGAAAAGCTTATTCCTGATGTTTTGGAAGTTCTAGCGGAAGATGGCCACGGGACATTGGTAAAAGACTTTTTTCAGTTATTGTATGAAAAGAAGTTTCCATTAAAGAATATCGCATTTCGATTATGGGCAGATGTTTTCCAGTGGTTTACTTTGAAAGATACTGGGTGCAAAATAGCGATGGACGAGACGCTGCAGTTTTTCTGGTTAGGAAGAAAGTTATTCGGGGAACGATTTGTGAGATTTATGTCTGATATGAAAAATGAGGCGGAACTCTTAATAGGACAACCAAATTTCAAACTTTACTGCAATTTCCGTACCTGTATTTTTATATGTTCCTTGATCAGGGAGCCTGGGATAAAGTAATTTATCGACTTATTTGAAAACACCTTTGAGCATACCATCAATATATAGTTGTCATGTTTTCTTCATATACATGTAAGACAAGCTAATATCCATGTACTTGCAAATTCCCACCTAAAACATGGTATATCTGAGCCCTCAACCCCGGTGAAGATCGGTGTACGATTTCACGAACAGTCTTGAGTACGGCGTTCTGATGTCACAATATTTTTCCCTTTGAAGTTTTCTCAATTACGACCAATCTCATCTTCGCTAGCCAAGGGTTACTAGCCAAGGGTTAACCCTTGCTAGCCAAGGGTTAACCCTTGGCTAGCGAAGATGGACCAATCTTTGACTTACGACTTTTTGCGAAACCGGCCACTGAATCAAGCAAAGACGGTAAACTCTACTCCAATTGTAATGTCATTTGATTATTTTTTATATATGAACTTGTTTATAATGTTTAGCGGAAAGTGATGAACATACTATTACTATAGACCTTTGGAAATAACTGTCTGCTGTTTTTCCATTTATATTTCTGACCTTATCCTCGGTTTAAAGAAACGGTATACCATTATGTATTATCGCATTAGAGTTGTGTCAAGAAGTTTTCCCCTGTAGCTCTTACGTCCCTACACTGTTCTCTGATATATTCGCCCCATAGACGTATATATCAGAAAACAAAACAGGACCATTAGAGTTACAGTTTCGTATCTTTCGCTTTGTTTGCTCTTTTTTTTATTCAATAAATAAAAATTAGAAGTATCTGTTGTAATTCTATTTCATTTCGCGTTTAAAACATTGAATTGAAATTGTTTTAAATCATCACCGGTTTCTCAAATTAAAATTCAAAATTCAAATTCTTCATTGATATATAGTCCAACCTATGACTCTTAGTATCAACAACGTTACAATTATCATGCATCACCCGATTTCTCATGCATAACTTATCAATCTAATGCATCACATTTATTTGGAGGAACCCGTGTAGGAAGATAAATGCATTTTGACGATTTATTCCATATCCGACTAAAGCAAGTAATAAAATAAAATTATTTCACACTGTTGGTTTGCTTAAAAATGCCAAGAACAACGAGCACTGGTTAAATTTTTGCCGATTTCCTTTGTCAGGAACTGGCACAAATCGTTTTTAGGAAAATTAGTAAGTATGGTTCGATATAAAAGCTAACGCCGTAACGGGCATCAAGGAAAATGCCTTGGCCACAGAATCACATTGCCGAATTGTCATTATACTGGAATATATACTATGAAATTATTCCCTATCTTTGCACGGTAACCAGGAATATATGTCGCTCTTATTCACCACGGGAAGTCGATCTCATGATTTTCTCGTCATAACATTTTGTGGTGAAAGAGAGCGATAAGCGGCCGTGATTTAGTGAAGAAACAAAAAAACCAAGCCATCCGTTTCCATTGATGCAGGTATATATTTAACGACGACCCTTTAATTTAATATGTACACAATTTTAGTAATTTCCCCAAAAAAAAATTATGACCACATTACACTCTGCAAGTCATACCGTCGTCATTCGTAAAGCGTAATTTCGAGACGAATTTTATTCACGCACAGGTCTGTAAGATACTGTAACGGGTAATTTTTAACAACATATATTTTAAGAAGTACATGTACACTCATTTGGTTGAAATAGTTGATGAGTTATCTTTTATTTGCATTTGATAAAAACATATTTGGAATAATTGAATTATCGAAAAAATATGCAAAATTCCAGGAAAATTTAACTAAGAAAATCCAAATCGTTCACAGTCTGTGAAACCATTGCGTGCGTCTAATTTCTAAAGATATACATCGAATTAATTGAAAGCAATGTACAATAATGTTCATATGGTAATGGATCATATGGGTAATTCCAATATATTAAAGGAATTTCCTGGGTCGTTTTTGACCCTGTAAGCCATAATATTGTCCTGTGAAAATGTGTCCGATTGTATCTTTTTCAAATGAAAAATCACCAACAGACACTATTTAATCATACAGACCCCACCCTCTACTTTTTCACTTTTTGGACAAAAATTTAGCAAAAGCTGAGCTTTTAGCATGGATTTGATTTGATTTGATTTTTGGTGTTTTAACGCCACTTTCAACAATATTTCAGCTATATCGATCATAGCGCCCAGTTTTAGTGGGGGGAGGAAGCCGGAGTACCCGGAGAGAACCACAGACCATGGGCAAGCAACTGGTAAACGTTATCACTTGCGGCTGCGAGTCGTGTACACATTTTGTTGTAATTTACAAAGCCGGGCGCGAACACACCTATTGGTGATAGGCTTGTATGAGTTGTTAGATCCAACGACCTATATAACTCATTGAGCCACCCGGGTCCCACTTTTAGCATGGAAATCAAACAATACTCAGTAGAAATCAAGAGGTAAAAGCCTTTAAAAAATGTTATCCCCCCTCCACTTTCCAGTCCACTTACAATGCTTACCCCCTCAACGTTCCGATCTCCTCAAAAGCTCCACCCACTGTAACTGTGTGCAAAGGCAACAAATTATCTGTAACAACATGAGTGTTATTTGTAAGTGGGGATACCTGCATTAGGATTTTTAAAAAGTGGGATCATCAATACGGCGTGGGTTCGCGCCCGGCTTTGTAAAGTACAAAAAGGGTGCACTCGACTCGCAGCCGCAAGTGATAAAAGTTTACCAGTTGCTTGCCCAGGGTGGATGGTTCTCTCCGGCTTCCTCCACCACTAAAACTGGTCGCCATGATATAGCTGAAATATTGCTGAAAGTGGCGTTAAACACCAAAATTCAAATTCAAATAAAAAAAAGTGGATATAGATAGAAGACAACACTGGTTTAAAAGGATGCCCTCTTAGACACAACCAACCATGGATTTGTTCCGTTTGTCGTACTTTCCATATTTATTACTTATCATTTGCGACACAGATATTCCGTTTGTCGTTAGGCCTATCACAAACCGGTCTGTTCCTATTTCGTGATTGACTTATCATCAGATTTGTAACTAGAGTAACACGACGGGTGTCATTAGAAGAACATGAACTGCTAACCCTCCTGGAGCACCCGAGTTCATCCCGGGTTATAATGGGGTTCGTGTTGCTCGATCTTTAGTTTTACTATGTAATGTTTGTCCTTCGATTTACGGTCTCCTCGATTACCCCCTTGGTAACTTCACACTTTTCTTAGAATGTGCCATTCAGACCCTCATCATATCATTGATTGGTATAACCAATTAGATTATCATATAACTATTAATATTGGTAGATCATTTGTGTATTGGAATCTTAGAAAATGACAATCATGTTATGGTATTTCAAATTACAATAGTGGGATTATGTTATCTGGCCTGGTCCCCTGCCTAGCCCTCGGACTGGTCTTGTAGTATTATGTCTTATTGTTTCAGCTGATCAATTATTAAGGATTTCTCTAATGACAACCCCGTCAAACATGTGTAACACATTACACGCACATGCAATTAATATTTGCTAAACACTCCATAGGTATCTCATTACCTGTGATCGGTTGCAGAGGAAAATAAACTCGCATGTGGCTATTTATAGATCATATCATCTGCAACGTCTGGATCATAGCACTGCTGTTCTTTGTGACCCCCGCTGATCTCTTATAAATTTTCGATGATCTGTGGATTAGATAGGACTGAAATCATGGAAAAGGCAGAGTTTTATTCATGAGAATTAGGAATAAAATTGAAAAATGGCGGATTCTGCAGAAATAGGGGGTTCGGAGCAGGATGATATTTCATTTTTAAGAACGGTAGGATTTTATAGCCAATTAAAAAAATATATATTTTACTTATTAGTTACATTCAATATGTAACATTTTTTTCAAGGTCGTGAAGATCGATTGTAATATTCAGGGTTGTTTAAACAGCTGATCGATGTAACATAGCATGGTGTGTGTGACAAATGTGGTTATATTGATTTTATAGTTTTAAATAATTAGTACCAATAAGAAAATAAAAAAATAAATATTATAAAATGGTTGTGAATTCAGAAAAAAATAATACATTCTTCTCTAAGCCAATTTTGTAATGACTCAAAAAGTAAATACAATATATACTAAAAGACATATAAACATTATTTTTATTTTTTTTTATATTTATACACATATTTCCTTTTAACAGTTGCACACATAAGCCTTAACATCCCATATTCAGCCTCTATTTCTTATAGGAAAAAACATGTTTGAGTTTCTGGTAAGAATCCAGTAGAAAAAACAACTTAGAAGATCTTTATCTTACTGTACTGGTATTGACAGGTAATGCTTTTCTGAACTGACTGCACCTTTGAGGCTTCATATGGGGTACCCTTTTAAAAATTGATATGCTCACCCTTAATGTCACTGAAGGCATTATCTCTGGGAAGGCAAGTTAAATGACCAAAGGATACAGGTGGGTAATGACCATTTTGTGTCCTACTTTATTGTTTCTAGCACTCCTGATTAATGGATTTGATTTTGATTTTTGGTGTTTTAATGCCATTTCAACAATATTTCAGCTATATCACGGCGACCAGTTTTAGTGGTGGAGGAAGCCGGAGTATCCGGAGAGAACCACCGACCATGGCCAAGCAACTGGTAAACTTTATCACTTGTGGCTGCGAGTCGAGTGCACCCTTTTTTGTAATTTACAAAGCCGGGCACGAACCCACGCTGTATTGGTGATAGGCTTGTATGAGTAGTTAGATCCAACGACCTAACTCATTGAGCCACTCTGGCCCCCCTGATTAATGGATGTGCTATTTATTATAAAAAATCCCTGAAACATTTATAAAAATTGTCTATTAATTAAAATAAAATCTTTCTGATTAATAAACACAGTGTGAAAGATTGACATAATGGTGTTTAATGCCACATTCAACAAAATGTCAATTATACAGCACCGGGAGACGTCATGGTCGTGATTGTATTGTAGATGGATTTAACAACTACCTATGCAATGATGCAATCAGTGCCTAGCTATCACCAATAATGTTGTGAGTTCGAATCCCGCTCATGGCAAGGTGTACTCCATACAACATTAGGTGATAAAGTTTGTCATTGACTTGTGGCAGATCGGTAGTTTCTTCCGGGTGGTGCGGTTTCCTTCACCAATAAAACTGCCACGATATAACTGAAATATTGTTGAAAGTGGCATTAAACACCATAACACTCCCCCTCACATCAAGCAGGATTGTGATAATATTATTCAATGGAATTATACTATAATAAGCGATGATGACCTTGACCTTCAGAATCTCATTAGTGGTATATGCTTTATAATTGGAGGTAATATATAAAATATGGTAGTGTTCTGACATTTATTGTAACACTTTAATCTTCTTCTCAACTGAATCCACTGAAGAACTTGGCAGGCAATTGTTCCATGGACGGTCCTCTATGAAATTTCAGCCTTTACCTTAATTTTGTTCACCTACTTGCCCGAAAGCTAAATTTAGAAAAAATTCTTTCATAGTTTCCAGTCTTACTTGTCGCGGGCTTCGGGCCACTGCCAGTGGGTTAGCAATAATTGAACCTAAGCAATGCATGAATGGGCACTGGACGGTTCTTTAATCACTGATTAACTGGGGGCTGTCATGGTCGTGATCATATGGTAGTTGGATTTACAGCTACCTGTGCCATCAGTGCCTATCACCACTAAAGAGGCGGTGGCAAGGTGTACTCAATACAACATTATGTGATAAAGTTTGTCAGTGACTTGCGGCAGGTTGGTGGTTTTCTCTGGGTACACTGGAAACCAATAAAACTTACCATCATGATATAACTGAAATATTGTGGAAAGTGGCATTAAATACCATAACCCTAACCCTCATTAGTTGGCCACATACAATTACATTTGCAACAAATATTATCTAACTGAAGCAAAAAAAGTTTTAAAATATCTTCTGAATAATTTTGAAAATGTTACTAAGTGGTTTTAGTACAAAGTATATGTTTGTGTAAAGAGTATCTGTTGTATTATGATGCATACATTCCTTCTGTTATTTTGCTGAAAATAGATAAATGATAATATTTTAACTATAAAATGTTGTCATGGATACTGTACTCTATTATGTAAATCACAGATAGATTAGAGTTATTGGTGATTATTTGCCACAATATTTTGTTTTTTTGTTTATCTTGGCTGTCAGTCTGATTGGTTGAGGATAGACAATAGATTTGTTAAGGGTACTGTAAGACATGTAAATCACAAATAAACAATTCACTCTGCTATTGTACTGTTCATGTTTATATTGCCATTCATGTTTGTTATAAAATATGGTCTTTTTGAGTGGAAGTGAATCTGTGCAGGTTTTTTTTATCATTTATATATATATATATATATTTTACAAATAAAAACTGGAATATGGAATAAGAGTTTTTATTTATATGTATATATATATATTGCTGTTTGAGATCCAGTTAGCAAGAGGAGAGAGAGGTTTGGGATTCCATTAACTGCTTTAACACTGCCACATTTTGGTGCCTGTCCCATTCCAGAACCTGGATTTCCAATGTCATATGTTGACATGGCTCAGCATAGTATCCTTAATTAACAAATTGTCTATTAGTGGTTTTCATTATAACAGAAGTTGATTGATTGTTACTTAACCCAAAGTGATCAATATTTCAGCAAGAACAGTTTACTTCAAAAAGAATTATTTTGTTTTACAGTAAAACTATTGTTTCTACCAAACATCTGACTAGAACGGACCTTGTTCTTGTCAATAACATATGATTGTAGAACTGTAATTGAATATAATGGCTGTTATGATGCTTTAAAATGATTGAATATTACACAAAGAAGTGTTTTAATTATTTATATTTAATTGATTTTTATGAAGTTGACTAATTTAGTTTATGTTAACATGAGAGAGTGGAATTATCACTCAATTTCAACTGTTATTCCTCAGAGATAAGTGAGATATTGTCCAAGTCTGTAAAACACCTCTCTATCAGCCTGTATCAACACTTTGACAAATTAGCCTGAAAGACATTTTAGATGAATTTCTTTTTCTATTTAATAGAGCAAATTTTATGCTACTTTCACAAGCCCAAAAGAATTTTGACTAGACTGGGATTAGGGCGAGTGGTTTTTGGCACAGTCTGTCGTTTGAAGTTGATCAATTTCTTAGATGAGTAAAAGTAATACACCCTATATAGTAAAAGCATTTTTTCAAAAACAATTAGAAAAAAACTACTGTTATATAATATACAAAATATACATCCTTGATTAATTATCCTAATCTGTCAAATGGCTGCAGAGAAATCCCTATTGCTTTGTACATTGGGATAGAATATCAGAAACATATGGACCTTGATATGATGTAATACAAATATATATATAATTCTTAGCTTATAATCTGATAATTAGTCTGAAGAAATTCTTTACAATTCAACATGCTAGATTTAAAAGAGGTAAAAAAAAATCAGAATATACATTTTCATTTTGCATTGTTTGTAGTGTTTTTTTGTTTGGCATTTTATTTTGGATTGATGTAACAAACTGGACCATATGATATATATTATTGTAAAAAGTAGGACATTTTTTTTCAGTTTGTATATTGTATTTTTTAGTGTTTAAGCATACATGTCTTCAGTCTTATAACACTATAAATATAAAGAAAACAATATAATATATGCACTCAGTGCTACATCTATTTGTTTAAGGTATATATTTAGTGATCTCTGGTGGTATATAAATACACACTATTTGTTTACTATTTACAGGTAACATATCTTTTTGAATAATTAAGCATTGCACGAATTCAATGAGTGATTATTGTTTCACACCAAATGAGCATTTTTTTGTACAAATTCAGATCTAGGTGATATTTAAAGGATATATATGCATGTACAAGTCATCTCACCTAGCCTCAGTTGTAAATGCTGTTTTATATTCCAGTACATGCAGGAAGGACTTTTTATTTCTATATCTGATTTGATGTTGATTGGTGTAACATGGAATTATTGTCTAATATAATTACATTTGAATGATACTGTGTGTATTTCCAACAAATAATCAGTGAATACATCCACCTTTGTTGTTTATTTAATGAATAAGTGTCAGCTGACATGTGCTGACCCTCTGTACTCTTATTAACTCATAGAGTGTCGGCACATGTAAACTGCCAAACCATAAGATTATAAGAAAATGGACATAAACATGCTGAATAAAGGAAAAAGAGATGAAATAAGAAATTTTTATTGAAAATAAATATGTTCGCTGAGAGTAAAAAAAAAGTGTGTGT